>JAUTXX010389963.1:0-13131 GCA_032273605.1 Panulirus laevicauda
CGTTCCTGGCCATAGCTTAACTCCTGAGCATTCCCGAACCAATCTTTCTCCTTCCCTACAACTTAGTTGTACCCAAAGCCAAGAGATCGAGGATTTCTCATTAGATATAGCATTCATTTCTCCCTTCGTATTCTGGTTACAACTAACGCATTCAGACACCCCTACCTGAGGCTTCGAGCACAGATCCACGCTGGAATCTTTTCTTATGTTCCTATTTTTGATAACTGATAACACATGAGGGTTTCTAGCCCCCCTGCTCACGAGCCTGATGGATAAGCGGGTAGAATTCTTTCTCCCCTATTCCCAGGAATGATAATAAAAAGTAATGATAATAATGATAACAAATAATAATAATAATAATAATAATAATAATAATAATAATAATAATAATAATAGTAATATTAATAATAACTAATCCCTCTATCTAAATATTACAGCCAGTTCACAGTAAATGCAGAGATGACATCTTTAATAATCATGCTCACGACCGCTACTCAGCCTCTCCTCTTTCCTACACACCCCTACAGCACCGGTTGCCCAGCCGGCAACTCAAGAGAACATTTTACCTGTAGTCAAACACGCGTGTGACGTCATGAGTAAACAGAGCGGATGCAGGTTTCAATATACTCGCGTTTCCTTTTGTGGGCTATAAAGATGCTTCCGGGGTTGGATTACACCCTTAAGGAAGTAAGAATATTATTTCTGATTCCTGTCGGTTCTTATACACTACTGGCTAACACGAAGAGGCGGGTAGAGGTACAAAGTTAAATACCAGCACTATATTTAACACAATTCTCTTTGCTGCATATAGCATTAAGACTTTTTCAGTAGTGTAAATGGATTCGTTAATCTTACTCATCAATATTTACCCGAAACCATAACAATTAGCAAAAAATGGAGAAAAATATGAAAATAAACTTATATCTAGTTAATATCTAGTATCATATCTAGTTCTTAGCCATACAATAAACAAACTGTAAGGTGAACAGTAAGATGCAGCAGAGCCAAGTGCGGGAGGTGTTGATCTATGATAACTAAGGTATCGTCTGACGTTAACCCGAAGGGACTATGGTGTTAATGCACGTCACAGACGATCATAAACACAGACAAGAACCGTTCAATTAGAAGCATTTACCAGACATTACAAACTCAAGAAGAATAAAGCTGTTGATTATGATAGGTATGGATTTAAAACTCTACTTGTACGATAATGATTGAAGAGGAAAAACACCATGAGCCGATATGGGAAAACACAACCATAAAATTGAGACAACAATACGAGCAGATTATTTCTAACCCAAGTATATGATGATGGAGACAAAGAGTGGACGAGGGACTGACATCCTCTTGTTCTGGGTCTTGGCATCGATTTCCTCAGACAATAGCTCGAGACTGCAGCAGTTCGAACCAAGTTCAGAAGCAGTTCATTAGCACGAACACGAGCTCAAAGCTTCTATCAGCTAAATTACCATAACTGCCAATCCAACTGTTGTCATACATTCATGAATAATCGATATTACAATAACTAAGAACTAAGTACGGATTTGAAAAACCTCCAGAAATAGGAATGATCTATGTGTAATTTACTGATAAGTGCCCGAAAGCGTGGCTATTTCACGGTATGATATGAGGAGCTTTATCAGGGTATGATATCACGACATCACGGCTTTTGCAAGCCGTATGTCTACAAATTTCATAGCATACGATGTCAGGACATGATATTTACTATTCTTTTCAGGATAACACAGTATTGCTCTTTCTTCATCATATGATATCGCTCTTTCTTTCAATGTATAATATTACAACATTTTCGTCATAAGATATTTGGGTTCAGCATACAGCACTCCAGGCTGTCTAAAATCTCACTAGTCCACACAAGACTGTTCGTCATTCACAAAGATATACCTTAAAGAACTGGCACTGACAATTCTCTACACCATTCAGGAAAGAAATTATCAAAGGCTTTGATAATCTTGACTTAAGAAGCTTCTTAAGACTTGATTCTTCTGATTTCAGTCGTATGATGGCTACAGACTCGTAGTCGAACGATTTACCTCGAATGAGGCGAGGTTATTTTTCTTCAGCAGGATTATTAACACGTGGAGGGCTTACCAGTTAGAGTTGTTGACTGCAGTACTACGGATACTTGATAAATACTTCGCTTCATGACAAACATAACTGCGCCTCCTTAGTCACACTGTCATCTTGCAGATTCTTGTCTTTGAATTACCTGTAATTCTTCCAACATTCACCTCACTAGACCAGTGAGTCTCTGACATCTTCCACCATTACAAACAACCTCGAAGAGACCCATAATCTGTTCCTGTTGCCATGCCTTTGTAATCCTCTGTAAAATGATTGGTAGCTTCCTGCTTTACTATCTTGACGATAAATGTATGCTTGACTTAATATTCTTTGGAGGATCAACAAACTCCTTGCCTTTAGCAAATTCCATTCATGTACGTTCCTTAGATGCGTTCCTCTGACGTCTTAACATTAATTATCCTCGTACAACCATGGCAACTTCAGTCACACAGGATATCCGGCACATCCATCATTCTGGTCGTATAACCAGAGAGTCAGGCTGTTATGAGACAAGGGCCCCTGACGCGAGGGAAAGGGTAGCACCAAGAGTGGAGATCGGGGGAGAGGAGGGCCGTGCCTAAGGTGGGGGCAGGCTATTCAGGGTTCGGGGGGGAGGGGCTTCGTTAGATGGGAGGACGGTACACGGGCAGGTGAAACCAGTACCAACTTTCTAGTCTTAAACGATAGTTACATCATCTCTCTCTTATTCCCCAGATATGCTTCCCACTTCACCTCCATCTTATCCTTCGTGTTAATCTATTTCCCCATCCTCCCACTCTCCATGAAGCCCCTCAATAGTCTTCTCGTCCAGTGTCTCACATGTACCAATCAGCCACACTCAGCGGCAGGATCGCCTCCTACTTTGCTCCAGCCACAGAACACTGCTCTCACTCTTAATGCTGCCCTCTACGAATTCTACAAGTTAGTCGCTTCTTGTCCGGAAATTTCTCGTGTTAAGGCAAATGACAAAACGAGTGGTAAAGAACGGAGAAATATCTGCATATGAACCAGCCATCTCTTGTGACAGAAAAAGCTTCTCCCTGTATGATAGTTCTTTTCCACTTAAAACACTTACTGAGTTTAAAAGCTCACACACTTCTGAATATGAATAAAGTCTGATTGATATTTGGTTCTATCTAAACTTATAGGTGACAACCTATCATTCGTAACTGAATCTCTCTTAGAAAGCAAGTGAAGCCCTGGCAAAGCTACCAGAAGCTTCCTCTTTAACTGAAGCAGCACAAGACGTAGCATGCCATTTCCAAGTGGAGATTAATAATAGCTGTGACGTGTATGGTTGTCTGATAGGATTCTATATGCACCGCCTTTCTATGTACCACACACGACTGCCCAGTCTTCCTCTATATCAAGAGATGTCTGATGGGCCTGTCACGTGCCCGTCTTGTGACGACCCGTCCTCACTTTTTTGTTTCGTTCGTAGCGTCTACACCTCTATGAGGAGCGATATCTTTCATCATATGAAGCTGTGTAGCCTGCACGGTACCCATGAAAACACCTCAGCCATTATGCAGACACCCACACGCACTCGTTAAGGCCCATTCCTTCGTATATATTCGTACTCCTTCACTTTACCCGTCAATCTTGCTTCTATTCTTCCACAATTTCTTCACTCTATCATCTCATTCATGCAAACTCTGTCAATCAATTCACACGCAGCGTCCCCACATCATCACACGATCTCGGGTACATCGCCCATCTCTTTACTTCACGTTTCAGTATATGTCGTATCGTATATGTCATGAATATGTTTATAGCTCTTGTCGTTCCTTTGCTATCTATACAGACAGCAAACATACAACAGAAGATGAAACACTGACCTAATATAATCTATAATCCTACCATGGAGAACGTACTGTAAAGGGTCAGTTTCGGAAAATATCCAAGATTAGTCTTCAAGACTGTCCTTCCGTCACCAGCTCTTTCCAAATACCAGTCCGTGTTCCCGTCCTGCCCGCCCGAGACAACCACTATTGGTCCTCACACACTGACACATCGTAACTGGTCTCCGAGCCTCAAATGCCAAGCCTTGCTGATCTCACCCACACGACTCACAAGACTGACCTTTTCCACCATTGAACTAAATGTAAGGGTAATTAAACTTATCACAAAATGTATTAAAACTGCTAAAGTTATCTAGAACTGGTACAGCCGATCATAGTTGTTGGTTAGGACTCTTACACACACACACACACACACACACACACACACACACACACACACACACACTGGATTTTTGCACTAATTACGAAGTTTTGGAAATGGTTAAAACATCAGTGGCTGAGGAACAACTCATACAGAAGGGCAAGAAGAGTTGTCCAGTAGAGTGCAGATGGAAATCATCCAGCACAGGATGAGACGGAGGACGTGTTACTACCAACAGTTGGAGAAAAGCTCATGAAAAGTTTAAAGTAATTAGGGAGCGCTAATTAGGAACTTCCAACAAAAACAGAAGACTCATGAAAATCTTTTAACGGAGAGGAAGAACTGACGACGAGCCACAGGCCCTCAGCATTGAGAAAGCTGACCTCATTACGTCCATCGGACAAGACTGCACAGCTGCCGGGTGTCAGGGCCAGTCAATGTTCCAACAAATTATAATCCCCGGCCTTGCCTGCTCCCTCGTCGAATGAATATCGTCTGGAGGCGGGTGTCCTTCGTAAGCAGCATTACTTTACCCCCCACGGATGATGCGCGTGGCTAACGGCCTGCGAAGCATGAAAGGTCTAAGCAAGGGAGAGCACTTTTTGACTCACGCGGCAATCGCTGATGTAAGCACCAGTTCTGAGGACTTTTAAGGTACCACTGTCTCTTCTCCACTCTAGCTTACCAATGTGTACCCAGTATACGCAGAGGCACAATCCTAGCGAATCACAACATCACTATCAGTAAACTTGCAATATTTTCCCTCGCATGAGACGATAGCCTTGTCCTGCGGCTCATAGCTGCCCTCTGTACTGTCCTTCGAGGCGACATGTCCAGGCCTGGTGGCGCCCGAGACGACCAACGGCGCCTAAGCAATCTTGAAAGTGTGCCTCGAGAGCATTATGGTGTGCTCGGCTGTGGATGATGGACCATGTTATATCCAGTGATGCTTATCTCCGTACCAGAGCGGTCTCGCTCCGCTCAGCTTATCTTCGTCTTTGATTCAATGTTTGTTCCCCTGCGACACCCAACATTCCCCTCTCGCAAGTTTCATTCCAGGCAGTTCTTTTCCATATCGTACACCAAGTTCTCATATAATGCATCAGACCAAATACTGACACATCCTGGTGCAACAAGAATTAAATATTTAGCAAAGAGAAGTAACGGCAGAACAATTTTACTACGAAAAATATAAAGTTAGGCACAAAGCCAGTTCTTGTTATGTCCGACACATACCATTTCTCGTCACAAGAGAGGCGGGAGTAAATCTTTATCTGTAACATAACACCAACTTTACTCTTCAAAGCTCAGGAACGAGACCCATCTCTTGGAACTTAGCAACTGATTGTTACACTCTGGATCCTCAAACCTAAGGGATTTCGTACAAATATGACAGGCCTAACCTAACCTAACCAAACATAAACTAGCCCAGCTTACTCTATCCCAGCTTATCGTGACCTGCTTTAGCCTAGCATACCCAACTTCATCCTAGCATACCCAACTTCACCCTAGCATGCCCGACTTTACCCTAGCATACCTAACTTCACCCTAGTATACCCAACTTCACCCCAGCATACCCAACTTCATCCCAGCATACCTAACTTCACCCTGGCATACCCACCTTCACGCTAGTATACCGAACTTCATCCAAGCATAACCTGATCTACTTTTTACCGTAAGACAGGGCGTTAGCCTGCGTCCGTTTCTGTCTGCTTGAAGGGATTGAGGGCTGCAACCAACAGCAAGCTAGGACTCGTGTGGAGTCGTTGTCCAGGTGAGGAAACCGTTCCTTGGACAGCATTGCTCTCAAACTTCCGTTGAAAATATAAACACTGAACCAACAACGGCTATGTAACATGTGGTCCAACGTTTCTCTTGCCGTTTATTACAACAAAATCGGGGTGACTTGGTCATACACACGCACACAAACACACTTCCCTGACGTGTAGGACACTTTATAGTGAAAGTCTCACATTTCTGTTGCGCTAAAAGTGCCGGGCAGCGACCGTGTAAAGCGATGATGGGAGAGAAATCGAAATAATTCCAGGAACAACCGACCAAAGTCTTCAGTATGGCAGAACCCGAAAGTTAGAGAACGAATACCAACACGACTGAGACAACGAAGACGTAAAATGGTAAGAATTCCAATAAAAAGTACGTTAACGCTTACTTGGGTTAACATAATGTTAAAAGATAAATGAGAAAAATGTTACGATTGCAATTATAACAAACACGTAGATATGTATGAAGCTTAATGGATTTTAGATTCATAGGCAAAGTCCAGTAGTGAACTTAACAGGTGCACATGAAAGAGGTCGTCTCCTCTTACGGCTGCTGCTGCATTTATGTCATTTTTGGATGAAATTTCAGTACTTCTTTTTTTCTGTTTCCTGTCGTAGATTTGTCTGTATCTGTAATTCAAAGAAGTATTCTTCTAGACATGGGAAAGGTAATAACTCCGATGAGGAAATGACACAGATGAAGTATATATACCTATCATTGTTGGTAGTAGTAGTAGTAGTCGTAGTAGTAATAGTAGCAGCAGCAGTAGTAGTAGTAGCAGTAGTAGTAGTAGCAGTAGTAGCCGTAGTAGTAGTAGTAGTGGTGGTGGTGGTGGAAGTACAGTTTGACATAGCAAATCATGTGCCTCTGGAACTTCAGAGATATCATACATATCCCTTGCTTCTTCCCTCCCCAAACCCCCGACTCCATATATGGCCATCCCGTCCCGTGCCCTACACAGCCCAGTCCTCCCTGATCTCCTTTAGGACCCCACCCACCTCTTGCCCGATCCTCCCCTCCCATATCTCCGCTCTAATTTTCCCTCCCCTTCCCAGACTACACCCCCTCTGCGGCCCTAAACTCCCCTGCCTGTCGGGTCTCTATGTACATGGTGACAGGTCTGGTCTCTGACCGTGGTGGCCGGTCTGGTCTGCGACCGTGGTGGCCCGTGCCGGAAATTTTCCGCACAAAGAAACACTTACTCCATTGTCTATAGACGAAAAAAGATATTTTTCTGAGAAGTGACACAGTAGAAGTGTTTAGCTCGTGGTCTTTAGTCATACCCAACATTTCGACAAAGTTTAAAGTATTTCCGTGTTGTCGTTTCTGTCTTACTTTTTTTCCGTTGCATATAGACAGACACGACCTCGCTCAGTTATACAGTAAGAATATCCGCCGATGCTTTATCCGTCCACGTTGATTAAGGATCAGTGATTCGAAGCATTGCAGCACAGTGTTTGTGTGTCAGGCATCGAAATTCATGTACATATTTGATGGTACTCAACCCAAACAACCCGAGGACTTCACCGAGTCTTATCCTAATTACTGTACGGTAACAAGAACGAGACAAGGTGAAAGAAGGGCTCAATAGGAACATCATACAGCAGGAAATAAACTGCATGAAACTGCTTGTGAGAGGGGCTTGGAAATTGACATAGTCCCCCGCAAAAGTCACACATTAAAGGAATAGCAAAGGAGACAAACTGCCTGCTGGGAAGTATTAGAACTAAATTCAAACATTTGGATAAAGTAATAATCAGCGAACTGTTCACATTCTAACTAGGCGAAAACTAGAAGATGCTTCTCAAGATCACAGACCTTCAATAACCACAAAGAGCTAATACCGAAGTTAAAGAGAAGTGGAACAAAGATGATGATAAATTTCAAAAAGTTGAGTTACATTCGTGTGGGGGTTACGGTACCATTCGTGTAGTCGTGTTGACTAATCTAGTGGAGGACTTGGTTACTGTCAGCCTCCGAGAACCTCCTGATGGTGTTGAGGTGCATTTATAAACATGGGTCTGACCAGGCCATTATTGCCTCCCGGTGACAGGGAGCAATGAATGGCACGTACGGGACCAATGAATGCTCCGGAATCATCCTCAATTTGCATTTTAATTGGCGCTGATAAGAATATACGACCAGCGCCCACCGCAGGGGAGAAGCCAGCCCAACTCCATGGCCAGGGATGTCAATCAGCGACAGTGTGGGTCTCGTGGAGGGGTCCTCTTGATCGTGGCGTCCATTCATACTCATAGCTCTCCAATGGTCCTAAGTATGAATAGGTACCGCCTGCTCGTCGCTCGTCCGGGATGATGTATGTATCTCACAGGTTTTGAGATGCGATGGTTTCTTGCTCAGGACGTACAGATTCGGCCACAGACAGTCCACAGCTGAGCCGAAAAGTCCAGGATCAACACTGTCGTATGTCGGTCAGTCATATGATTCCTGTCACGCGCAAGGGGGCGATAATGGGTCATCCATCAGAATTTCTCTTGTTCATACCAGCAATGCTCATGACCAAACAGCAGTGATTGATATTAGGACCTAGAGAGTCAACGACCCCATGCCATAGCGACTGTCAAATGTGGATGGCATCAGAGCCTTGGGGACCAGTGACCCAACACCACACCGCAAGACAAATGGGGTTAACTTCAGAGCCAAGAGGATCAGTGAGCCCACACAACACCGCCGGACAGCTGGGGTTAACTTTAGTGACCTCACACTACACCACAAGGCAGTTGGGGATGACATCAGAGCCTTGAGGACCCACAGTGACCTCACACTACACCACAAGACACATAGGGATGACATCAGAGCCTTGAGGACCCACAATGACCTCACACTATACCACAAGACACATGGGGATGACATCAGAGCCTGGAGGAATCTACCATTAGGAATTGTTTTGTTCCTCCCGGACACGTAATGTTTTCTCGTCGTTTTTAACAATGGGATCTTATGTTCCATTGTTTCCTCCTTGATTGCGGTTTCTGAGGAGTCTTTTATTGAAACAACCAGAAATTCTCATCTCCATCATTAATGCACCGCGTTTCTAAATGCGAAAAATACAAAAGCAATAATTGATATATCCATGAACGAGGAAAAGTCACTTAATGAGCCATATGCAAGAATGGAAATTGTTTTCCAGGTCCCAGCGATAGGTTTTCATTGCTAACCATGGCTTCACTCTATTATTCGCATATGTAAGCCTTCCATTACCTTAGCTTAGGATGAAAAAGAGATACGAGTAATGACAACTTCAACATAAATGAAGTGCAAATCAACAGCTTCATACAGTTATCAAGAAAAGCGCTGCAAGGAATTCGTATACACATTACGAAGCGTTTACTGATTATATTTACAACAGCAGGTCTGGCACACACACAAGTGGTAAAGTCGTTCCAGCAATCTTTTGAGCTTTACCAGACCAGCGACACAATCACCCACGATCAGTAAACCCATGAAGTTTTTGAAACTCATAGCACTTGGCTCGTACGATCATGAATTAAAAAGTTTACCTTAAATTCCACAGAGAATTAACCTTAGATATTATAAAATTCAGCTGAGGAAAAGTGTAATGGCTGGATCTCAGAGTGAACAAAAAAGTAAACAAGGTTTCAAGAAGACGACACTGGGCCAATACCATTTTAACCAGAGCCACTCGATCCTGAGGGGGGAAGGAGAGAGCAGGACGCGATGTCTCTCAGGAATGCACATGGTAAGAGACCATTGGGTCCTTATTGCAGCACCTGCACAGGAAACATACAGGCCTCGGCGGAGGTCATTCAGCTGGCTTTCATTTCCTTGCTTGGTAGCAAGAGTGGTTGCCACGGAAGAGACCGAGTCTGTTAAACTCAGGGACATGATCCTTAGATAAGGACCCCCGGCTCGAATGTTCTGAGTTAGATTGATTTTTCCGTCTGTCGTTGGCAAGCGACACCATTCGGGAACCCCTACGAGCAGTCGACGCCCAGGACAAATTGGACACCAATTCTGGGAGCAAACGATTAAATTACCCAGTGGGGTTATCCCCATCTCTAGCTTGCCAGCAGCTGTCTCAATATTCCTCGACTTTCCTCAGGTTAAAGACTGGGGAAGGATGTGTGTGCATAAGAGAAAGAAAGAGGAGAACGATACTATAACAGATATAGAAATATACCTATCAAGAAGAGGAAAGAAAAGTCGAGAAGTTGATCAAGTAAGTAAAATTTCCTAACACTCCAGTGTCCTCTGCCAACCGCTGACGCCCCCCAGGCGGATGGTCGTGTCTCGTGGAACATATTTCCTCACCAGGCCTCGGTAACGAATGAAAGAAATGTCGCAAAGACAACTGATCCCATAATTACCCAACTGTCAAGCAGATATTTGCAACACCATACGAAGGATTGTGACGAACATATATTTACTAGATTTACTAGTTTTATATTGATTTGAAAAACAGAAATCTTATCCATTAGAACACACAGTTATTGAATGAGCATTGAATTGATGTATTAATACATTTATTAACGTTCCAATAAGTATAGTGATCTAAGTGTTATTTATAAGGCTTTTGAATATCGCCCTTTGGTGGCCTTGAAACGGTAACACTACCTGACCAACCAGTCAACAACTCCGTCACCCCCTCGCTTGAGAAACTCAAGTGTAACGTCATCAAATCCTGACTCTGCCTTATTACATCTTGCTCATGGCTTTAAGTACCATTCCTTTCGCAAAGGCTCTGTCACGCCATATGGTACACGCTACCACCGTGCAAATCTAGCAGTCCTTGTAAAAACTCACTAAATCTTATCTTTCACATCTTTATCTAATTCCGCTTCCCATCTTCAAGACTCATTGTCGCCTTATCTATCATTTTGTTTTCTTCACAATATTCATCTCCTAAAACATCTGCTTCCGTAAATACTTTCCACTTTTCTTTCACTCCCCTAGTTTCATTTACTCTCATCCAGTGCCATTCCACCCCCAATTTCTCCCAGTATGTGTGTGTGTGTGTGTGTGTGTGTGTGTGTGTGTGTGTGTGTGTGTGTGTGTGTGTGGAAAAACAGCTTTCTATCAACAAACAAAACAATTAATAAGTATGAATGTTAGGTTACAATCTTGTGATATAAATCAGATATTCTCCTCATTTACATATCCAATAACCAGGACTGGAAACGATCATTCGGAGTTTCAGTGAAAAAAAGATTGTCTCATTAAGATTCAGGTTGATCTCTTTGTTCTACAAGAAGTTGTTATCTCCCCGTGACTACTCAAGGCTGGGAGGATGGGGAGAAAATAGCACTGTCAAGACGAGGAAGACGTAAGTGTGGGCGGGCCAGGCGAAGACATTCTTACACTATCGCTTGTAATACTAAAAGGTAAAAGAAAGAATTTCTCACAACTGCAAGCATCCTTGCATCTGAATAAGCGGGACCAGGTTGAAGATCTGAGTCACTGAAAAAAAAATATCTAAGACTTTTACAAGCATAAAGAACAACAACAGAAAAAACAACAGAAGCAACGGTAAAACTAACAATAACGTCAACAACAACACTAACAGCAACACCTGGAAGAAATACACACTAACAACTGTACCAACTGCAGCACAAACAAACGTAGCCCCACCAGCAGTGACACCAAGAACGGTAGTGCAAACAACACCAACATCTCCACCAAAAAAACAACAAAACAATAATAACAAAAAGAAAAGCAGTAACACCAGACGAAATAAGGTGGAGAAGACAAGGGGGAGCAAGAATAATAAGGATAGGGAGAAGAGGCCTCTTGTCAGTCAGTTGTCAGCCACGACAAAAAGACAGACTAACAGCGTCGTCAGTCAGCTGTCAGCTATGGCACCAGGACAGAGGAACAAGGACCGAATGTTAAGGAAAAAAGAATGTCCTCATCTGTATTTATTATTCTGGGTGAACCATTTTTTTGTCGTGACAGTTTACTTTACTTTGATAAATGGTACTCTGCATCTTTACTCTGGGAAGGTAGGCTGAGATTGAGAGGAGTAAATACGAGGATAGGCTGAGATGGAAAGCAGATCAGTTCTTTTATTATTGGTGCGAGAGTGGCTAATGTATTGTGGACACCGACCCGTCCTGTGGGTGATGGCGCAAAAGAGGATACAGAGGGCACAAAAAGTCTGACTTGGGAGGGGGGAGGCTTCAGTGGCTGAACTACTGATGAAATTATGGTTGTGGTGGTGATCGTGGTAGCGGATATGACAGAGATGGAAATGGTGGTTGCGTTGGTGACGGTGATGTTGAAAGTGATGGTGAAGATGATGATATATATTGTCAGTGATAGGACAGCAGTTGTGATAATAATGGCGATGAAGCTAGTGGGTATAGTAATGGTTTTTTGTTGACGAAGGGAGCGTTAAGTGGTGTAGGTGCTGATGATGGTGATAATGATGATGTTGGTTGTGATGTCATGATGGTGACTCCTGTCAGAGATGGGCGGGGGGGTTGTCTTGTTGGTCGATGATGCGAACCGTTGTTTGCTTCCATCAGCCACCTGTGTGTAGCGTTGTAGTCAAAGTGGACACTCGACCCTTGTGTGAACCCACTGGTTGAACCGAAGCTTACGAAACACAGAACCAGTTACGTCTCTGGTAAGGATGTAACAATCATCCCTTCAGTAATGTCATCTACTGTCATCTTGTAAATTCTAATACAGTTTGGATTGAATACATTGATTTCTTTTCCTTTTTCATTCTCCTTTTATCTTAGCAATTGGTATCGAAGCTCCTTAAAAACCCTTACTAAAGTTAAACTGAGAAATGGCAATGGTAATAATTGTCTCGAATGCCACACTTCATCAGGTATAAGGAGCAAGATTATCTGATATGTACTGTGGCGACCACTCGGGTTTATGATCAAGTAACGAGATCAAGAGTATGTTACCACAAAGACTATCCAGTAGCTTATGACCCACAACCTACTGACCCTCCCACCCCTCCTCCACGCGGACCACGAGAGGAGAATCCCTGCGGCCGTTAGCCCCACATCTCCAGTGTTTGTACAACACAAACATGTTGACGTGAAAGAGGTTTTGTATGAGAGTATTTCAAATAACAAAGGAAATACTCGGCCTCATCTCTCTCTC
>JAUTXX010390403.1:0-16201 GCA_032273605.1 Panulirus laevicauda
AAGTGCACTTGGGAACTTTTCGTGTTTCATTTTCCCCGTGGACTCATAGGAATATATATATATATATATATATATATTCATTTTATTTATACCCTAGCCTGAGCCAGGTACCCATTATATCGACCAACCCCTTGAGGTGGATGAACAGCTGGGTTGATTGTGGACTGACTGCCGCAACCAGGATTTGAACCTATGCACTCGACCCCGGCCTGTGAATGCGTTGCTAACCTCTACACCAAGGGGGTTCACTCCCAGGTATCTAAAATACTTCACATCCTCCAAATCTTCTCCATTTAAACTCACACCCTGTTAAGCCAAATAATGTTGCTTTTATTCTCATTTACTGTTAACTTCATTCCTTTCACACACTCTTCAAAACTCAGTCATCAACTTCTGCAGTTTCTCACTCAAATCTACAGCACTTCAAATCTACTACCAGTGCTGTTATCAGCAAACAAAAACTGATTAACTTCCCCAGGCCCCCCACACACTCAACAGACAGCATAATCACCCCTCTCTAAAAGACCCTGGCACTTACCTTAGACGTAAATTTAAGAAACTGTATGATAGAGGAAAATGTTTATGAGATTGGGGCTTCATGAGCATAGAGCTTCCTCACCATATAATACAAAAGGTAATACACAGTGATAATACATTACATCTAAGCTAAACCAGTCAAGGATAATCATTAATGGTATGATGGAAGAAGCCACAATAAACAAAAAGCTGGTGCAGACCTTTCCTAGACGTGGATCTGATATATATAAAGTAGTTTGGTACCAACATCTACTAATGGAGGTTGCTAATTGGTTGAGGGATGGACCTGGGTTCAGCTGTAGGATGCCATCACAGTATAGGTGACCAGTAAAAGGTGAGAGGCATTTACCTCACCTGGAGACAGGATGTTAAGAGGTTCCTAACCAGTAGGGTTCCTTGAGATTCTTTCTGGTTTAAGGGAAGAACAAATCCTTGAAGGAAATACAAGAAGTAGAGATGGGTAATCTGCATAGTACAGTGGGAAACAGGAGGATGGGTAAAAGAGGAATAAACGTGAAAAGAGTATTATATAAGAAGAAATCATTTGAAGGCTACATGGATTCAAGTCATGTAGAATAATATGGCTATGCAGAAGGTATGGTAAATTACAGGTTGGTCAAAAACTACAGCAGTGGGGTAGATCATGGAAGAGTATGAGAAAAGCAGTGAGAGAAATGACTAAGGATACTTCATATAAGGATAAAAAAAAAAAAAGAATGTTTGAGGTTCAGATGCAATAAAAGCATTTTGTGTAAAAAGGTAGTGTGAATGGAGCCATTGGTCTCACTGGATGAATTAGATTAAATATGTAAAATGAAAAAGTAATATTTTTATGAGTATGATACCAGTCTATGTTTCATACTGACACATGACACTGATGGAGGTGTGTGAATGATTTCAAAGGATGTAACTGATACATTCTATGAAACTGGGAATTAATTTAATAACAACAATAATCTACAGAGTGTCTGATATACCTTCAGGTACTCACCTCTCAACAATATGGAGGTTTCTTATGTCTTTTCCATTCAAAATCAATCCATCTATTAGGTGAAGTGTTGTTAATTTTCGTTGGGCCTTATGTTCACCTCGATGTTCAGTGACCAGTTCAGCATATACTAAAGTATCTGGTGGGAGTTCTAATCTGGTATCCACACGCATCCATGAGCTACCACCTCGACCTTCCCATCGAAAGACATTACATCCACCAAGACCTAAAACATTACGTGAAATTACACTTTACCTTCCCCAAAAATAGGTGATACCTTAACATAACAAAAAGTTATCATCACAGTATGTTAACAAAATAATTTCTTTTCAGTTGATGCATTAGGACCATCAAAATAGTTATAATAGGGTTCGGGTAATAAAGTTCACAGAATACATCATTAAATTTCAAAAAACAGCCCTTTGTTTGTCAGCAAGAAGCTGGAGAGCTTTTCTGAATTTTACCTCATTGTTTAATCTATTCATAATTAACCCATGACACATTTCTATGAAAGTCCTGGAGATACCAAGGGCCTTCTAAAGGCTCCTGCAGCCCAAGGATCTGCTTGCTTCCAGGAGCATGGAAATATAGACAAGATTGTACTCCCAATGATAGAGTCTTGCCAGAGAAGACTTTTCACTCTTGGTGTAACCTCAAGCAGGAGTCCAACAACATCTCTTAATTCTACTTGTCATATAATCAGATTTTAGATTTCAAAAGTTTATGCTCAAGAGAAGAGGGACCACATCCATAATAAAATGAGGCATTTGCATTACAATAATACCAGTTGCAAATGGCTGTACAGCTATATTATGACAGCATTATGAGAGGTATACATATTCAAATGATAATGTGTCCAGACTATCACAATGAATGAAGAAAGGAGGTAACTGACATATCCATAAGAATTAGCAGCAGATAAAAAACATAGCATATCATAATGTGAAAGAAAATACTTAAATGACATGTATATATGAAAGATGCTAAAGGTTGGAATAAACTTGCTAGGTAACTCTCCTAAAGGGAAAACCTGAGCTAACTTCTACTTCCAGATGTGTGCAAATTTCATAAATGTAGATTTCTCAAGAGAAAAAGATCCCAGTTGAATGCGTACTAGTAGGCTTATAGAATTACCGACCATAAAAATCTCCTCCAGCAAAGCAAATATATATTTTAGACAATGATATACCTTAAAAGTCCAGAAACAAAACATGACCTTGACCCAATTTTAGATGCTCCTTGTATAACATCATTATTACAGCCATTTCCAATAAAGTACTGTAGCACCATATTAGTATGAACTACTGTACCTGGGAACTGTTCAATGCAGCACAAGGGTCTATATTAATATGAACTACATGAAAATTGTTCAGAGCACTCACAAGATTGCAGAAAAGCCTATCCATATATATAAATCCCTCATTCTCTTGGAGTTCCAATGTGTTGAATCAGGGCTCCATTGGTCCAATTCTTTCTCAGCTGAAAATTTCAAATTCTCCAGTTGAGTCACCAGACTGTTATTACACACGTTTTAGGGGATCAGTTATCCTCAAGATATTGGTGAGATGAGAATAATGTGAGAGGAAGAAAATCCATGGAGATTCATTGATTTTGTTTCGTGAAAAAATTAATTAATATCACACAAAACTGATATATTTAAAAAAAGGTATATTAGTGAACACAAACACTATTGTCCTAGCATAACAGAAGCAAGAAAAATGCAATAGTATATCTATACTTCTGGCAGCAATGACTGGATGATATGCATCACATGAAGCTTCACACTAGCTGGATAACTAATTGCTTGCAAACCAGTTCTACATTTCTGTGACTGGAAATACATACTCTATTCACTATCTGTCAAGTCATAAAAAAGTCTTATTTTTCGTTTCCCTTATGTCACTGATGATATAATTTTGTCACAGGTGCCCTCTTAATCAGTCAGTCCTCACTCATAAACTCTATATGACCACAACATTTCACATTTCAGCACATCCTTTTCAGCTCTCTCCAACATACTCTTCTTCTTATTACCATACCTCTCTCACTATATTGCTTCTCACTCACTCAACCCTCCTTAGACCTCTTTGCCCATAAGTATTTAATTTCTAACAAATCCACCCCATGGCCCACATCTCGCACCCATAAAACACCATTAGGCCCACAATACCATCAAGCATACCCATGTTTACCCTCACAAACAGTGACCTTTCCTTCCACACACTCCTCAATGCACCAGGAACTCAGCCTCCCCATCCACCTAACGGTTTACTTCAGCTTCCACGGTTTCATCTGCTGCCGTGCACACTCCCAGGTATCTAAAACACTCCACTTCCTCTATTTCAAAATGCTTTCATTACCTTCTCAATGTTCTGAGTTAAAACAATTCTCCCTCACAGAGTATATTTAACCAAATTCTCCATCAAATCTACAAAAATGCATAATGCACAATTCATCAATGGTATTTGGCACAGAGGAATGTTCTTAGTTGTACATAGGTGTCACCAACATAAAAACGCTTAAGAATGAATGCAACAAAAGGCTGAGAAGGAGGATGAGGTGTTTTGTGGTCACAAGACACAAGAATTAATCTCTACTAACTGAAACTTGGTGGAATATCATTATATTCTAGAAGCAGCATTTCTTTTTTAAACAGTGTAAGTTGACTTCATTTCCCTTCATATCATTCCAAATTAAAAATTCAATTGCTATATCCTCACAATTAAGCAAATTAAGTGAAAAATATAAACTAAATTCATGATTGGGATTGGCATCAATTATATGTTCAATGTGCCAAGAGGGTATGAAATTATGCAAAATTTACATGTTCAGATCTTGTCTACTTCCTTTAAGCAATGAAGTCAGTTGTTATATAAAGATATATCTATCCTCAAAACTAGGTATATGAGCATGATCCTTTTATCTATCTATCTATCTATACCTCCTGGAACTCCGTCATCGGGATGACCACAACAAAGGGGTCTCCATAACTAGTAAATTCCAAAGTTGCTTCTTAGCCTTCAGTACCTCACCCTTACCAGACCACTGGCACAGGACAGCTCTAGTGCAGTGTTTGCAAAGTATAATCCTTACCAAGATAAAATGCTCGATCTTTTCGACCATCACGTGAGGACGCTAAAAGTAAGCAACGAAAGTCATAGGGACTGCGTAGCTTTTCTTGAAGGTTGGCTACTGTTAGATCCTCTGGTACTCGTGACATATATTCTGCAATTAAAAAAAAGTTGACATAGTTAAGTATAAAACTGCCTTCAAATATCATCACTTACACAACTGTAATCAGAAATTCAAGTCATAGGGGTTAAACTAATTTTTCAAATTACTACTGGCATAAAAATTCATAATAGGTTCTAAATCATCTTTTCATTCAAAGATGGTGACCACATAATGCATATTTTGGGCATGTAATTCACTTATTTTTTTTATTGGATGATGCTTGAACAAAATGAAATGGTAAAATTTTATTTCTTTCAATATCTAACCACCTTTCCCACTGTAACTAGGAAGCTATCACATATAATGTACTGAAATCAGGGCCTGCCACCCATAGCCAAACCCCAATGACTATGCTACACATTACCTTGATCACTTCATATGTCCTAGTTTAGGCAACTGGTGGCATGTCATACCCCATACACTAAATCAGTCTAATTCATTCTAACCAATGCATGCCTCTTGCTCCCTTGAATGTTCAAGCCCCTTTTTCATTCCATCCTTTCATCTCCTTTTCCTAAAGTAATAAAGACTGTAAAACAACTAATCAATAACAACCAATTTAATTAAGGTTAGCATGGATTTGTATACAACCCTAATGCCTTCTGGCTCAAAAATTCTCTTCCTCTAAAGTCCTCTAGCTATGTACAAATATTTGACTGTTTCACTTCCTGCTACGAAAGAATGTTCTGTAATTCTACATGAAGGGCATTTCAATGCACATCACAAGACTGATAATAAGGCTCTATCTGGGATGATTGTAGAGGAGCTGAGGCCTTTTCTTTTTCCCTTCTTTACAATTTGGAACAAAATATATTCGAACACCCAAAATGAGTTACAGACTGTCATGACCACTCTCTCAACTTTTGAGCCCTCTTCCCAGTTACACTACTTCTGCCCCTTTTAGGGTCCTCTAACCAAAATCATATTCATATTACTTTTAATTGGGCAAGCTCATCATCTATCTCCCTCCTGAAATGACAATTTTGACAATTTGAAGGAGTTTGGTGGTCATCTCTGCATGGTTTCTTCACTAACTTTCCCTGGAACATGAATTGCTCTGCTAGCCAGGATTCCTTGAGTAGTGCTGAACTCACACCAGAGGTTATTTTGGCTGTGTGGAATCCTACATCTGATCTTATACTGAATCTTTCTACCTTCAGTCATAAGTTTGGTAGCTCATGAAACTGGGCCATGAAATTCTTCTCTTCACATGAAACCCACTCTACTTTCAGTTCTGCTGAAAAAAAATTGTTAATCTTATATTAAAATCAGTAAATCATTATTTCATGACCAGTGGGTGTGTGATGCACATAAAGAATGACCACAATATATGCCTCTAATGTAACATCAATACATAAAGGAGGATCTAAGCTAATACCTAAGCAGAACAAGCCAGTTAGCTTAGTCTTTGAATGAGTGATGAAAGAACACATTCAAGAGCAACTATACAAATGAGGGCCATCATTAATCTGCCTAAAGAAAAAGTATAGGAACTCAATCATTAGCTCAAGACAATAATATATGTCAAACTTTAATGCTTAATTCTTCCCATCATCAATCATCTAAGATTACTACATGACTGCTCCCATTATCACATGATGATACATGATGCTTTAACTTTTTCTGCGTATCCAGCTGATTTTTTTTTTCATACCATTGATAATTCAAAGAGGTCTCCTAGACGGTGCAGGAAAAATTCTTCTCTGTCATTACCCTTACAACCAACCATCCTGATAAGTCCATTTCTGTTAATTTGAAGCCACATATAGACATTGACCCTGCAGAAAATACATTGATTGTTGTGTGACCTAAGGAGAGGAGAACCCTTATATGTATCTGGTGGAAAGGAAAGTGACGGCAAATTACATACGACATATTATGATGTAAGTGACTTAAGAGTAATCTTAGTGGGACGACACAAAGAGGAGGAGGAACACCATGAGAGGCCACCCCTAAAACCCTTGATATCCTACTCGTAGCAGCCATGCACCAGACAGACTGACAGTCAGGGAGGGTAGGTCATAACACTTTCTGGAACCAGTGCCATGTGTGCATAAGCACTAAGAAAAGTGAAAAAAGAAAATTAGCTGGCACATGGTGTAGCAAGTATAGTGCCGGGTTGTGTACTGGAGATCACTTCAGTGACTTTCACTTCCTGGGCAAGTAATATAAGACCATTAATATAGATAAAAGTACCTGGGTCAATTTCATCTTGACCCTTTAACATAGCCTTTACATATCATACATTTGTCTAATACTCCCAACTGCAAGGTTCACTTACCATAATTTTCTCCTTCTATTAATTCAAGAAATTTAACTTTTGCTTCTGAACGTTGTGGTGCTGTGCGAGAACGATCTGGCAACTGCCACAGATCGAGACACCGAAGACGAAGATCTGACTGTCGTGTTTCAATCATTTGAGTGTCCTGACAAAACACTTGAATTTTTCGCAAGCTCACCATTTGCCGGAACCCTAATCTGGAGAGGAAGATGAGGACTGGTATAATTTCATACATATTATATGTATCATGTACTATCACATAATATAAAATACATACCTATCTATTTATATCTCTGATGTCTGTCTCAGTTGGAACGCCCTTAAAGGGATGACCACGGCAACACAGTATCCATAACTAAAGAATTTGTCTTTTCTTAGCCTTTAGTGCCTCACCCTTGACAGGCCACTGGCTCAGGGCAAGTCTAGTGCAGTGTTTGCAGAGGCTCCTACCTAATGTACCTAATGACTACTTGTATCTAATGCTCCTACCCACTACTTCTACTTAATGTTTCTACCTAATGATCCTGCCTAAATCTTCCTACCTACTACTTCTACCAACTGCTCCTACTATTTTGCCAAAAGGCAGGGCTACCACACAGTGCTCACTGCAGGAAAATCTAGAGTTATGAATAATAAGCTGCTTGAGTCAAGTGTTACATATGACAGGGAAAGATTGTATGTTGTGGACAGAATGCCAGTGGTCCATGTGTAAGTGAGACAGAAAGAAAAGACAGCTATTTGGGTCAGAGGAGTGCAGCTTGACAACCACTAAAGTGCTGGCTCACTAAGCAGATGTCACTAACCCTCCTGATACCCAAGCAGGTAGTACTGGTAATATACCTCCCTGGTTAATGGCTACCTGCCAACTAACAACTAACCACAGCCAAGTCCCAAAAACAATTCTAAGCTTTATCTCAACCACTTCTATGCCCTGGCTCAGCCCTCTGACAGCATGTTATCCCCAGTAAACCATATCACTCCAATTCATTCAATCCCAAGCACACCTCTCTCCCTCCTGTATGTTCAGGTGCTGGTACACAAGAACCTCCTTCACTTCATTCATCTTGGTCTTCCCATCCCCCCTACCTTCCTTCACTTCTAACACATAGAAAATAATTGTATGTTTAATATCATTTGGAAAAAAAATATAGGTACAATGGCTTTCAAATGTCTGCACAGAGCAACTTATCCAGTCTGTATTTCTCATTATTTCCTCCTGTTGGCAAAGTAAGGAAACTGACCAGGAAACTAGGTAACCTATGTGAAGATTGGCTAAGAACAGGTCTAACATGGGGTTCTCAACTGGTTGATGGAGGAGGGACCTTAAAACCTCTATTAGGATTCCAACGTGGACTACTGCATGGAGATGAAGGAAGAAACACATCTGTTCATACCAAGGGATTTAAGATATATGCCCTTAAATCTTTTCACTGTGGGGCCCACTTTGGTTTACCTTGCATTTTGCTGTGGTTTCCAACCCTTATCCACTCTTAAATCTTTTAAATTTGGCTTCATTAAGAATGTACTACTTTTTTGGCACTGTAACAGAAAGCTGTTTGAGGTTATAAGCCTCACTAGAATGAAAGACATAAGAGTTTGGCTAATCTCCAGTTGTCAAAGGAATGAGTCACAATGCTGCTGAAGGAAAGTATACTCCATTTAGATTTATGGCTATTTTTTTTTACTCAATATTCAAATTATTTCAACACAAACAATTAGATAAATTAATCTGTGCTAGCACAAACAATGAAAATTGCTTACATCAGGAATACTATACGTAGAAAATAAAAATTAGAATAATACAACAGCATTCTTATGTATCTGGCAACAATGACTGACTGACATCATACACCATGACGCCTCACACCTCATTTACTCTCAACTTCCTTTTTTCATACACTTCGAAACTTAGTCATCTATTACTGCAATTCTTCTCTTGAATCTGCCACCAGTATTGTAATATCAACAAACAACAACTGACTCACTTTGCAGGTCTTCTTATCCCCTACAGACTGCATACTTGCTCCTCTCTCCAAGACTTGCATTTACTTCCCTCACCACCCCACCCATAAACAAATTAAACAACCATAGTGAAAACACACACTCTTGCCACAGACCAATTTTCACTCTCCTCTCTTCCTGCTCGTACACATGCCTTACACTCTCGGTAAAAACTTCTCGCTGCTTCCAGTTTTCTTCCCACACCGTATTTTCTGAAGACTTTCCACCAGGTATCTCTATCAATAATATCATATGCTTTCTTCAGATCCACAAATGCCAAAAAACAAATCTACCAGTTCTAAGTATTTCTCACATATTCTTTAAGGCAAACACCTGATCCACCCATCCTCTACCACTTCTGAAACAACATTGCTTCTCCCTAATCTGATGCCTGTCAGTCACCAACTTCACTTGCCCTTTTTCATCCCATCCATCTTCATCTTGACCTCCTCCCACTTTCTCTTACACAAACCCCCAATCATTTGCACTCCTCCCCTGTATCACCGAAATGCCTCTCTTTTCTCTTTCACTATTAACTTTATTTCTTCATCCTACCACTGACTTTCTAATCAGGCCACCTCCCACCTTTCACATGCCACATGCATCTCTCACATGTGGCACTGTTTCCCTAAATACTTCCCATTCCTCACTCACTTCCAGTGCTTCAATTACTCTCACCTTTTGCCATTCTACACTCAATTCCTCCAGGCATTTCTTTTACAAGCTCACTTACGCTCAACACTCTCGTCTCACCAATGTTGTTTCCTCTTTTCCAAAAACCTCTACGAATCTTCACTCTTCCCTACATAAGATAGTATCCAGACATCCCTCAGCACATTTACATCTAAAAGTCTCTTTTACATGCCTGTCAATTAATATGTAATTCAGTAATGCCCAATGACCATCTTTCCTACTCACATACTTATATCTATGGATGTCCCCTTTTTTTAAACCAGGTATTCTGAATCACCAGTTCTTTTTGGGTATATGAATTCTCACTCTTTTTCAAAAGGTGGCAAATGCTTACAGATGAAAAATCAGGAAAAATGGTAGGACTCTGGCTGTTAACAAATTTGAAGATATTTCATGCAAGAATAGCAACTGACAACTGAAATCAGCAATATACTTACTCCAACAATAACTTACTCATTATTTGATGTGCATATGTAATCATAAAATTCTTTGTCTGCTTTAAGATGCTCCATGGGTACAAGCTCTGTTACATCCATGGAAGTAGCCCTCAAACCTATGAGTCGTTCATTCATTTCAAACAGATATTTATAAACATCATCTGTTCCTTCCCTCTTCCATTTACAAATAATATACCTGAAAGGTAAATATCAACTATCAGTAAGTGCAACATTAAATTTTTCAATATGCAAATTACAGCTCATTACAAAAATAGTTGTTTGACAAAAACAGTTGTTTCCCACCTCACTTCCTGTGTGCTGTTGCTGATAACTAAGTAATCTTTACATGCTTTGGATGGGGGAACAGTTAAGTAAAAAAGTAACATTTCAAATACTCATTTAAGAAATTTCTAAACTCAGGCAATGGCTTTTTTCCTTTAAGGCTGTCTCTCCTTGATTTCACTTTTTTATGAAATTATGAAACAAAATCATTAGTTCTGTTGCCATATGGCCAAGTCATGAACAAAGCCATAATGTATCCACATAAATGCTGAGACCTCATTCTCTGCTTTAAACTGAACCAAAAATTTGATTTTCAAAAGTGGTGTCATTTCCATCTATGATATTCTTCAGCCCCTCTCTTCTTCAAATGGGCTTCTTTTATTAGAGCTTTTTCAAGTTTATAAGGGGGTAGCAGGGAGATGCTTCTTCCAGTGATACACAGAGCTACCTTCTTAGTAAAGAGCTTGCACTATCAATGTTTGTTTACTATAATCATCCCCTCATTTCTCATTGTTTCCCCCTTTTTTTGTGTATCCTATCATATTTCATCCTATTACAATTTCTTTGATTATTCCTGGTTTTTCAAGATACAACACCAATCTATAAATATGAATTTTTCTTCTTATCATAAGGGGCTGCTGATGCTGGTACAATCAAGTTGCCATCTGTTGGTAAGCTTGTTTACTTACTTTATCTATGTGTCTTCTGTACCTATGTTTGGGATTTAACTCTTTTACCATTAAGATTTATGTGCTTATTGAATATTTCCCATTTTTTGGATGATGTATACTTTCTAACACTCACAAAACTTGCTCTGAACAGGGGCAGTTTACATATCTACTACTGAACAAACGGTAGTTCTTCAAAATATCAAACAGCCTTAGGACCCTTATTTTATAGGTTCCTGCCCGCTTTTGAATTGCTCTCCACACAGAAGTAGGGAAATAATGGACTACTTTGGACAGAAAGGTTCCTCAACAAGATTGTTTTCTTATTCGTCCACTGGTGATGATACAGCCTCAAAAGTGGCTTCTTGCCTGCAATGTAGCCACCTGTAGGAGATCACCATTATGATTATCATTTCTTCACATTTCTCTTGTTATTCTTCACACTCCTCACAAAATGGTACATATCAGAAATGTTCCACTTCATCACTTAGGTCATTTAACAATCTACATATTTTTGTTTTTTTGTGGGGACACCATGTTTGCACAACCTGTAGGATGATGACTGAGCACTTACAATGGAAGTTGAAAGAGTACTGGTGACACCAAAATTTTTTCCCTTGCCTCTACCTGGTGATGGATGAGACCCTTCTAGGCTACTACTGGTAAGTTGAATCAACTGGATTCTTAAACAAAGGTGTAAAAAGTGAACACCTCTGAGGAAAGGCTGTTACTGTCTAAGACTAAACAAACTGATGTTGACGGCAATTTAAGGCTTTAGCTTCTATCTGTCCTAAAATTTTGTTCTTCTAAATTTTGAAGATTCACAAATAAAATAAGGCAATAGGAAGTAAGATGATGTCAGCCGATGAATTTCAATATTTTAGAAACAGTTTCTTCTCCCACTAGACGAGGGACTTTTGGGTAATTATCTATTCTTTAATACATACCTGCACAAAGTGTGGAGATATTTCTACACTGTGTTCACAATTTCAACACACGGCTTATTCCAGTCATCCACAGCTCCAATATTTTATAGTCTTTACATCTTTTTTGTGAATCTACTGTCTACATTTTTGTTTTGACCTCTTGCTGCTTTTTCTTTACATATTCATTCAACAGTTCAATGTTAACACTATCAATCTGATTTAGAAATCTTTTGGTTGTAATTAAGTCTTCCCTTATTCTTTTCCATTATGGGTAAACTTGTAGATTACATCTACTGTACCACCTTTGATACCCATGTATGGGGTGGGTGGAGTACAAGATGATTCAAGACCAAAAGGCTTGAAGGAGATACTCCATATAATGTTCCATCCAACAGCAGGTAAATGGCACCTTGAATACTATACAGCTTCAGTTTTCCTACTAATTCTGGAAAAATACTAAACTTTCTTAAAAAAAAAAAAAAATCTTCAGCTTGAGCAGCTTTCCATACAAACAAAAGGTAATGGGCATCAGAGATGATAGGCAGACATATTGACAGAGGAATATGAGATGTGAGATATGCCTAGGACTGCAATATCTGGGTATGATTCTGGAAAAGCCACTCTTCTGTGCATTGCTTATCCACGTAAAAACTTACCTCTCTGAATTAGCAGGTCGGCTTGTGTTGGGTTTATGCAGAGTGACATACTTGAAACATCGATACATCAGGTACACCAGGCCAACACTGAATGTCGTAAATACATCAAAGAGCTTGCATACAAAATGGCCATCTGAAATGAAACTCTCCAATAAGCAAGCAATTGTAAATCTTCAGTTAGTCAAGCACTGCTTAACCTTGCACTGCAATGGCTTATAATCTAGTGCTTCTGAGAAATAAAAAAAAGTCCTTATCCCTCATAACAAAAGCAGAAAAACATTTGAATGCATTATTTACACAAATGCTATAAAAGGGTGTGTATCATCTAAGCCAGTCAGCAGTGCTGGATATATCATAATTAACTATGTGTACAGTAATGGAAGGGATTTCTACTCGTAAGGGGCCTCATACCTTGAACATTTCTACAAGCATACAATCTTTTAACCTTTGCAGTCAGTAATCATAAATTCATCATTAGTTTATTCTTACTTATCTTCTACCCTGATGCTATGAGTGTGCTTTTGCATTTTCCTGCTTCTGTTACAACGGTACTGTACAGCAGTGGCTATCAGTGAAACTTAAGTTAACACTTCTATCAATCTGCAGTATATCGAGGTTAAAACTCAATTAGCCACCTGCTGCCACAGCAGTAAAACACTGTTTTAATGCTCTCTTTGATGTCCTGAGGGTAATTAACCCATACATGGGAACATTAAGTGATCCACTTTAAGACAACACATGTTGAGTGGCAATGGAGAACACTAAATCAATAAATTCCAACACCTTGTACAGCATTTATGAACATGAGAAATCACAGTGCATGTTAAAAAGAGAGAAGGACATATAAATACCATCTACTGTAAAGGGTTTAAAAGCACAATTTCAATGGTGATTAAAACTCATTGTTAATTCTGACATAAAGCAAATGGAAATGATTCTGCACTAGTTTTGATGCATTATACATGACAGCTAGAGAGGGGGGAATGTGCACAAATGAGATAATACTTATTCTGTTACTGCCACTTGCTATATGGGAAACAATGAACAAGCATGGGGAATAAAACAATCCCTGAGGATATAAAGAAAGATTACGACCCAAATATTTCTAGCATGCGGCAGAGGGCTACCAAAAGGGGCTGGCAGTAAATCCCTCCCTCCTGTATTACACCTGTATTGTGATTAGTGACATTTCAGCTTGAAACATTTCAAAATTGAAACCAATTGAGAATTAAGGTACATTATCAACTTGCAACATGTACAATTCATACTTACGACAGACTTCAAATACAAAAAATTTCTACCTTTATATGGTCCCGCCAAATGCTGGAATCATTATCTCATGAGGAAGACCTCTGAATAGTCGAAACACTTGGGCATGTCTCAGCTCTAACCCATTTGTTTCCATACCTTCCTGTTTTCCACATTTGTCATAATGGTTAATAGATAATGAGATATCTTGGGGATGGGACCCAAGTCTAAACACAAAATCCATTTACGTTTCATTTACAACTTATACACATAGTCTAAAGGTAATGTATACAATATTTTCAATAATTTTGCACATGAAATAAAATTTGTGTAACACTGAATCATCATAAAGCTAAGGTGTCACAATGTCAGCCGCCCATGTGGACAATCTGTGGTTGTCTGGCATCACCTTTATTCCTGAATCTGAATTTATAAGCTACTGATAAGCAATAATTTTCTCACACTTACTCACACAGAGCAGAGAATAAGCAAAAAACACAGTGAGTAATGCACGTAGGTATGGCAGTGATGATGGTTTATAAAAAACTAGTACCAACAGAGAATTAGAGCTCAACATCAGCAAGTGAGACCAAGTGTGAAATTTTCCACTTGTAACGTCATGTCACCCCACAGAAAGTTTCAAATTTTGGAGCATTTCAGATTTTCGGATTAAGGATGCTCAACCCGTATAAAGGCAAGGGGAACAAAGAGAATGTTTGAATTACAGAGTTATAGGAGAGTTATATGAGCATCCACAAGAATTTTTCCAGAGCAGTGCCAAAATCAATTGGAAGAGCCTTTAAAGTGAAGCTCCTACAGGCAACAGGAACGGTATGTGGAAAGCTCCTGATTCTGGGATTTAATAGGTTTAACATCTTGGAGGTTTGCTATGATTTATTGTATGGCCCTGGTCTTTTGAGAATACCTGGTGCAATGTATGGGAGAGTGGTGATTAAGCATTCACAGAGCATCTGAGTAGCAGCAATCTGACTTTTAGAGTAGAAGAGGATATGTCAAGCAAGTGCTTGCTTCAAAAAATATGTATGAGAATTAGCTTGGAATATTACCAGTGGAGTTATCAGATTCCACCTGCTCAAGGTTACATTGCAAGTGAAAAATTACCTGTGCCTAAACTGCATTAGAGGTACAGTCTCATCAAAGACTTTCTCACTCCAAAGGAGTTCATATTTCCCTGCTGCTGGAAGAAGTACAGTCTTGAGCTACAGGAGCCTCAGGAAAGAGATCCTAGGTAACATCATGACTGTTTCTTGGAAACTGGTCCTAATTATATATAAATAAAAAAATGAATATGATTTTGAACTCTTTCACAACTTTAGTCATTCCTTTTGGGCAGACTTCCACATGCATCACTCATTTACACCATCTTTTCCCTTATAATGTTGATTCTTCTGATATCCCCATCCTACAGCACTACTGTACTGGACCTCACCTGTGTGTGGTTACACCAATACTGAAAAGTCACCTTTTGTCATAGGATAGGAAAACATTTACAATATGGCAGAATGTGAGATGTGACATGACTAGGTTATATAAAGCTTCTGCATGGAATAAAGCTGCAACTGAAGAAAATGGTATATTATGCAGTTAATGAGACAGAATTTTTTCATGAAATTTTACATTTTCACTTTATATATGTCCACCACCACATCTTTAATATTCACTAAATCTTAGCAGACAAAAAAGCCCATTTACATGATAACAAGAACATACCTGTTCTCACTATTCCTAAAGCAACCAAGAACTGGCAAAGATATAACTGCTTAGAAAGTATCTCCTGTATGTTTTCCTGGCCCTCAACACTGAACCCTCCATCTGCCATCATGAAGTGGACACCTTGTCCTCCTGTTGTCTTCTGTACAAAGTTAACAAAGCAGGTGATATTGTCTGGAACATAGATATCTCCATCCCCATTAGGTCCATTTTTACCTGTTGAAGATTAAATAAGGTAAACATACAGTTCCCTTAATATCATAAGCAAGCACAGATATGTCTTATAATGTATTATGGTTAAATTGTGATAACTGAAATTAGCTGATGCTACTTGTGCATGCTAATGCTATTTTCAATTAAAAAACTAAAAAATTGTACAAGAAAGGAGAAAGCTAAATATCTAACTTGAAGTTACCTATCATATTTGGTCTACAGGAAGAAAGTATACAATAAGTTAAATCAACCTGACAAGGTAGCTACAATAAGTTAAATCAGACTGACAAGGTAGCCTAAGCACTG
>JAUTXX010390404.1:0-13128 GCA_032273605.1 Panulirus laevicauda
TTCTCCAACACATAGCCTAGGAAATATCGTCTAAGCAGTCTTTTTACGCTTCCCTACCTGGACTGTAGCAGTATCACACCCTCTAGTAACCTGGGGGAGTGTGTGTGTCCTCTCGCTTCATGGTGGGTTTAAGTGTTCAGCTCCTTCAACTTCTTCAAATAAGTGACTTAACATTTCAACCACACACTTACGTCAGACCTCTCTTCTTCCTCACTCGTGTTTGCTCGGTTTTTCTTGGTATAGTATACTTGGCTTCCCTCTCTCCCCTCTCCCTGGCATTATAATCATGAATTGATGGCACACACACACACACACACACACACACACACACACACACACATGGATGAAGATACTAATAATTAAATCCAAACATAACAGCCCAAAGTTTTTGCAAGACTTACCCTACCCACTTTAGTTCAAATAGGTCACTGCACCCATTAAATTATTTATGTCCGAATCATTTGTTCTATACAACACTGTATATCTTGTTACCAAATGCGCGCTTCATCATTTCATGTCATGAATTTCCCAAGTATTAAACAAACAATTCCTTCAAGTGGATGGAGGACGTGGAAGGTTAGGCTGGGTCAGGGCCTCTGTATTACTTACTAGAATTACTTGAGAATCTTGGTGTCTTTAGAACTCCGTCGTCACGGACACCACCAGTCTCTCTCTCTCTCTCTCTCTCTCTCTCTCTCTCTCTCTCTCTCTCTCTCTCTCTCTCTCTCTTCTGTACATAATGATGATAAATTGTGGGTAAATACGCATTTCTTCTTGTAAGTATTGCATAATAATGATATTACTTAATAACTACATTTGTATTAAGCTTCATCACTATGAGTTATATTAAACCCTCGCTAAAACTCTGTATCTATCAAATTATGTACCTATCCTTCGATAGATGATCCTCAGTAATGATTATGGATTATGTAAGGCATCTGTCCTGATTTACGCATTTCCGTTTTCTTTTTTTTATATGTATTCTATACGATGACATAACATTTCCCTCTAATTGTTCCTTCCTTTACAGAGTCCCCTTTCGTAAAACATTTCAACTTGACTTACTAAAACTTATGGTTTAAACTTTCACTTCGCTTTTTTTCCTCTAATAAGTGAATTTTGATTGACATCAACTTGTTTATCTTATCAGTCCTGTACTCATCTTCCACTCCCTGGTACGACCGACAGCTGATCTTGCTGTTGCTGGCAGCGGCGACGAAGGCGGGAGCGAGCGGCCCGCAGGTACTGCATGACCCTTATTACGGCATCATCGCTGCCTACAACCTCCATGAATACCCTCCCACCTCCCCTGACTCCATCCACCAGACACCCGACCACCAACACGCACCAGTACCACCACACTACCTCCAGGGACAAGTCTATGAGGTAAGTTTCAAATATTAAAACTGTCTGTCCCATATATAATCGACTTCGTCAGATACAAAGTTCTCACCGCCCTTTCACGGCGTTTCTCTCAAGAACAAAAATATGTTCACAATGTCTACCTTAAACTAATCTTATCTAAGTTTGGCAGAGGATTAATGGCTACTCTTGCTAAGAACTAGAAACCTAAAAGCTTATATATATACCTATATGTACGATGTAGGTTAACTAATAATATTCTATACCGAAGATCAGGTCCCCGCTTTGAAAATGGTTCTTTCTATCGATAATTGATAGACGAAAGTTGTATAAACGTATTAGACTCGTTTAGATAAGAGATGGGTACTCTTACATATGATTCACATGCTTTAAAGTATCGCTTAGGTTAGACTAACCCACCTCCTCTCAACAATAAGACAACATGTAATCAAAGCTGATCCAGTACTGAGCGATGCTACGTTAAGGCTATTCACCGACGACGCACACATATGCGTGCGCTCTCACGACACAAACCTGGCCAGATTTTTGGACTTCAACCCCTAAAGGACGACGGGTTAGCTAGGCAACGGTCACGCGGTCGTTCCTTCGTGCTTAATTTAAAGGTTAATTTGACGAGAATGCTCGACGAAGATTCCGAAGGCTGACCTGCCACTGACCTTCACCTACACTCTACCATCGATCGACTGGGATATCCCATGAATTAAAAGCAAGTAGTGCTGAGAGAATCTGGTAGACGCAGCAAGATGACTTTGCTCCCCTCTGAAAACAATGAGCTAATAAAGTAAGTACTTCCTAGGCAGGATATCCAGTACAGCGATAAATCATGTCCTGAGAGTATGACACAATACACAACCAGTCATCCTATGTTCGCCTAATGATAGAGATTTCTTTGATAACATCCCTTTCCAAGTTATCAAGAAGAACATCTTACGGTCACTGAATAAATCTACTGCATCGTCCTAGTTCTAGTACCTGTAAACTCTATCAAATCTCAAGTGTACAGAGAACTGCACAGACATATTATTTACATTTGGGCCAAGATCCGAGATACTCAGTATTGCCAGATACATCCAGACACGACCTAATCTTAACTTTTCAACTTTTCATCTCGCATACATCCCGAAATGAGTTGTGGGTTGGAGGGACACGTAGATTTATGAAAGAAAATGAGAATACGAATCTTAATACATGAAATTATTATTACAGTGAATGTTAAAAATTGGCCTGAATTATCCAGATGTACGATGTTCCTCCTGGGTGTAGTTCCAAGATCCACCACCCAGGTGCTCAGCGGTACATGCCGGGTGATGGCAATTTAACACAACTTCGTTTTACGGTTTTGACTGCTATAATGCCAAGACACGAATCAACAATGCATTTCATCTCTGAGGTTCAAGGTTAGGCTAGGTCCATCAACGGGGCGCAAGTTTGAAACAGCGGCAATTAAATTAAAAGCGACTGACGAAGTAATTGTTCAGATAACTGAAAATCTAAACCAATCATATAGAACTTCATCATCTGTTGCCATCTTCCCTGGTAAGTGGAGTCCTCCAGTCCCCCTAAATTGACTCCTGACTTTGATCTTTCCTTTTCAGGAGCCCAAACGACCGTCCGCTTTCCAGTACAGCGTCAAGGACCAGTACCATGGGACGGAGTTCTCCAGGCATGAGTCCAGCGACGCCACCGGAACTAAAGGCCAGTACCAGGTGCGTCCAAGCCTACCAAGTCTTTCTTTGGTCAAGGCTCATCATCCAGCACAATCTAGACTCTCTAGTTTCAGACGTTATCTCGAGCATAATTGAAATTGGGTGAACTGAATGTAGGACAACATCATAACTTAGGAATTCCTCAATTTTCTAATTACGCACCACTTCAAAAAACGAAAAAAAAAAGAAAAACGAAGCCATCAATGGCATCACTTGAAGCTTCAATTCGCCCCATTCCTCGAAACGTTTTAGTAAGCTAGGCTGTGTTACGTCTCAGTACGTTATGTAGTTCCATTAGGTTATGTAGGATTAGGTTAATTAGGTTAGTACTCTAACCTACTCTGACCCAATCTCCCTTTTCTATGCTAGGCCATGTTAGGTTATGTAAGATTACGTTAGATTAGGTTAATACTGTTCTAATCAAATCCTACCAAATTTCCCTTTTTTTTCAATATTTCTTTTTATTAAGTATGATTTCCTGACATTTATTCGTGATTCGTATTCATAGGTTCAACTCCCTGACGGTCGGCTGCAGACAGTCATATACCACGCGGACGAGGGCGGCTTCCACGCTGAGGTTATCTACGACGGGGAACCCCAGCACCCGCAACCCCAAGACGACCCTCACTACGACCCCAACCTCACACACCACACGGCGTCGAACTCAGTCGTCTACCTTTCGACACCAGAGCCAATCTATCACTCGACACCCAGGCCAATCTATCACTCGACACCAGAGTCAATCTATCACTCGACACCCAAGCCAGTCTATCACTCGACACCAAACCCAATTTATGATTCCAGACAAGATTCAATATATCATTCGACACCTAGGCCAGTCTATCACTCGACACCAGAGCCAGTCTATCACTCGACACCAGAGCCTGTCTATCACTCGACACCAGAGCCTGTCTATCACTCGACACCAGAGCCCGTCTATCACACGACACCAGAGCCCGTCTATCACACGACACCAGAACCAATTCACCACTCCACGTCTCACTCAACTTACGATTCTGCATCGAGTTCAGTACACCCTTCTACGTCCGAACCACTTCACATTACTGAATCTAAACCTGTCTTTTCTGAACCTGATCCACTTTATCATTCTCCACCCAGGCCTGACATCCATCATTCCACATCCGATCAGGTTCACCCAGTTCACCAAAGCACTCCTAAATCAGTGTATCATTCCACTCCCAATTCAATCCTTTATTCTACGTCTGAAACCGTACTCCATCACAACCCTAGATCTGATCCGGCCCACCGCGCAGCCTCTAATCTAGCGGTCCATGGACCTTCTGACGGTGAACACGGACATCGAAAAGTTGAGTACACGGTCCAAGAAGTCGTGCGCTCTCCAGATGCGTCACCGCCTCGACGCGCGGGCGTGGGTCCAGCCTACAGAACGTCTACCGTCTACAAACCGTCCAGCGACGTCCATGGCTTCACCAAGATCTCTACTGACCCACCCCATGGCCTGAGCCACTCGCCACCCCAACCAGATTATAAGCCTCTCTTCACATCACCGCAGCCTGCGTACGAGGTTGTCCACTCGTCCCACCCTGCGTATGACTATGAGATTGGTCCCATTCCGACGCAGCACAACTCTCAGGTGCTGTTCGTTCTAGCGGACGGTCGCTCAGCGGAGTCTCTGGACTTGACCCATCCTCGTATCTTAGTGGCTTCGAAGTCTCACTCCGCCATAACAGAGAGGTCCACCAGCACTCAGCCTCCGCCAGTGAGCACCCAGCTCTCCTCCTCAACCTTATCATCGACTAAACAGTCACGGGACTCCCACTCCGTTTTGGTAAAGACTCAGGACACTAGCCCGAAACCCATCATCACCTCGCACGCCGAAGCCAAACCCAAGGACGAACATCTGACTTTAAAAGTCAATGTAAACGAACCGCTCTTCCGCTCAGACACGCCGGCGTTAACGCCCGCACCGAAGATCACCTTCGAGGAATCGCTCTCCCACCCCAAGCATCAACTCTAGCTAGACCAGCAATTAATGCACTCCTTCTCTCCCTCCACAAGCTGGCTACCATCACCACCTGCACATCACGAGACTCTCCTTCCGAACGTCGACTGAAGAAGCCTTTTACCTAAGGTTTCGTCCCACTGCTGATATAGTCAGTGTACTTGAGATGGAATGGGAGAAACTGACCATCACCCGATTCAATTTTGGTATTTCATCTGTACACTTTTAATTATCTATATGAGAGACAAAGACGTTTATTAAGAACAATATTCCTAAAGTGATTTGATGGAAATTCTATTTCTTTTTTAACCCTTTCTAAAAAGAAAAAGAAATAGTAATTTCAAAAAGATATAATAAAGTATGTAAATTCTCATATTTTTTTCTAGTTTAACCATATCTTCGTTAAGTTACCACAACAGTTTGATCAAGTTCCTCTCGTTACAGCAACTATGCAAACTAAAATGTGCACTCACGAGTATAGATCTATAACAAAACTGACGAAAACTTTTGACATAAAGACGAAACGTTTCGTAATGCTCGATGGGCCGTGAAACTGACCCAACTTCTTAAAAAAATCGGCGATAACTCGGTCAGAAAATGAACACAAAAGTCCTGGAGACGCAGCCTTAATGGTTAATTTCCATATCAAAACCTGCCACACGCGCCTATACCATCAAACGTTACTGTACTAATGCAAAAGCTGATATTTCACACTTATTTTCTTAAAGGAAAACCCAACGTTGTTCTCAAAGAAAAAAACGTACACGAAGACTCGCACGAACACAATAAAATGTGGAAACGTTAATGGTATTGTTAATTACTTCAAGTTATCAAGAAACATTTGCGGCCGCGGGGGAGCAAATAGACCATAGACTAATGCATATTTTACATCGAGAAGTTTGCAAGAAGAAACTTGTGCCTGGCCTCCCGGATCAAACTCGTACACACTTGCCCTAGGCGTAAACTGCTCCTGAAATTATTTCTTACTGTCCTCCCATTTCATAGACATTTACTCTAATAGTAAGTAAATACATGAATATTCATATTGGTATACCAAATGTTGCCGAGGGTAATGCAACTATCTACGTGGTAATATGCCTCCCGCTTATGTATACAATCAACCACTCCAAAAGGAGTACATTAACAAGAGAACCAGCCAAACCTAAGCAAAGAGAAGAGTTTGAAAACAATAAACAAATATATCTACTGTACTAAAGTGCTGAATGAATGAAACAAAGTGAATAAACGCAATCATAATAACATTAAAAGCTGATAAAGCAAATAAATTCATAAATACGGAGGGCCATGTATGCAACACCTCCCTCCCCAAAATTCACACATATAAGCAAACGTGCAAATAATACACAAACACAAGCTAAAGTCATTTGGTTAATTCGGCGGCAATGAATATATTAGAAAAATCAAATAAGTATATAAAATCCTATAAATCATTCCCGTAACCTAAAGAGGTTAGCAGCATCTTCCTACCCGCTAGGTTAACTTAGTTATCCCCTCGTTATTTTCTTAACAGGATAGTTAAGGGGAAGAGGAAATAAAGTGATTGAACAGAAGGCACATTTTTTTTAAGAGAAACAGTTTTTTTGGTGTATGGTGAAAGTTTTACTGGGGTTTGAGTGTGAGTTTTGGTGCCTGTCAATATAATCCTGGTATACTGAAGGGAAGAACGAAAGGTATAGGAGAAAAATAGCCTACATGTGTTCGTCTGAGAGCTCAAGCTTGCCCTTTGCATCATGGTTAAACCTACCAGGGAAAAGAAAATCCCGCTGCCATAATTCAATCCATCATTTCTCCCTACAAACCCAACCACCGCGTTAAGGTCGAAGTAGATCAGGGGTACAACCCCTCGACATTCACCCTAAAACCAACCGTTGCCTAAAACCGATGCCATGTATATATCCCAACTAAGGACATACATTAGCAACGCAACATTTTTTTTCTTTATTTTTGATAGATTCTTGTACTGTAAATGCCAAGAGATTTAGCTTAGCAGGTGAATACGTATTTGTCTACCAAACGATATTGTAACTGCTTAGGTTTCACCTGATCTTAAATGGTGATATCCATTTCGACAGTTCGTGGATCATGTCATGAGACGCATATAAATGCCCAGTGAAGATAATAAACTCACACTCACCCAAAATTAAGCGGCCCAGCACCATCGCCATATGTACACCTCAATGTTGCCGTTGATATCCTTTTCTCTTGGTTTAGGTGTGTCTGCCAGGCTTGATTATATGTTCCTTACACCGATTAACTGCCAAGTAATAACACAATTATATGTTATGATGCTGATTTTAACTCGGTATTGAGTAATACAGTAACTTAAGACAGAGAGGCAATAATACAGATTTTGACCACTCTAGCGATTGAAGTGGATACTACTTTGTAACAGAAAACGATTACCAGAGATTGTAAGAAAATGATACGATTATTAACGAGGACTATTTTACTTTTTATTTTTTATTTCTAAAATGTATTTTTTACATTTTTTCCACCTTAAGCGGAAATGGTCAAGGATACTAGCTATTTCACTCCTTATTTTATCCAGTGTACTCTCACCCACTTAAATTGGTTAAGTAATCTTTTGCATTAGCGACCACTGATGAAGATGGGTTGCTGTTTTCATTTGATTTTACTAAGGAAAGCGTCAGAGCAGAGAAAATCTCTCATGCAATAGGGGATATTTCCTCTAAACTTTAAGCACTTATTCAATGAAATGAACACTAGAATGGAATACATATGACTGACAAACACAATCATATACAAGGTACTCATCATCATCATATGTTAAGGAAGAACATAAATAATGAAAGAATTCTCTTTATTTCTTGCAATAACTAACTCAACATTTGCAATGCTCTCATCTTACCACACATTTGCAATGCTCTCATCTTACCACACATTTGCAATGCTCTCATCTTACCATACATCAAAATCTTATCATGCTCTTTAATATTCAGCTATTCATAATAATTTTTCATTCCATATTCTTTTACTAATAATGTTCTATTGTCGTTGAGAAATTTGAGTTCCTAACTACAATGAAAGGCAGATATATCATAAATCAACCAATTAATTAATCTCCATTGATAAATCCTTTATTAAGAGCTCTGGAATCATTCTTATTACTGAAACTTTCTCCCATTATTTGGTGTATAAAGCTTTAAAGATCAGTGGCAGCCTGGAAAAATATAAAAGGAAACATATGCAGTATTTCTGAGTCTTTTCGTTACTTACAAAATCATTTTGCATATGAAGTTATCCTTGATATCTATCAAAACAATCTCTTGGACCACAGGATTGAAGTGCAAACAAAACCACACTATGAAGTAATTTTCAAACACTGGGAACAAAAGGTGATTCTAATTACTAAAGAGGTCAGTTAGAAATTCATCAGCTCCAGCTTACTGCAAATTACACTTTAAAATACCATCTCAGATGCCTCATTCTTTAATTTATGTCTTTGACAAAACGTATTTCAAGTGGCTACTCAAATGTTAACATGATTATTATTAAAGATTCTACTTACTATTTTTTCTAAAAACAATAAAGAGGTCCTAATGTATTTCTGAAGTAAAGCTCTATCATCTAATCTATATCCTAGTCAACAAATCTATAACAAATTAGAATCTTCCAAGGTAAGAAGTTTACAATTGTTTACCAAGAGTATCAACCTCCTCTTACAGTATATGTTAACCAAAGACTAACACAATAATCACTAAATACTGGTAACATCCTACATACTGATGGTTTAACACCTAGGTTAGTAAAGACCACTAGGTCCACATTACACATCTACATATTTAAGCCAAGTGCCATGGACTTTTCTTTTACTTATATATCATGTGCTTTTCTGTTTGTTTATGGTATGATGATTCATTCCAAGTCATCCAGTGCTGGTTACCAGTAATGAAGAATAATAAAAAAAATTATCTCTACCAAGGAATCCCATAATTATCAAAAGCAGTTCCCTTTTACTCACTATAAATGAAGTAAAACAGTGATTGTTAATTATCACAAATAAACTCTATAGTTTTGCTTATTTAGCAGCCCAAGGACACTTGGCTTAAACATCTGGAATAACGTAATTTACTTATGATTATAGTAATAGACCACTAAATTATGACTAATCACTTATTTTCTTGATCAACTACAATAATAGACAATAAATCATTTTATGGTATGATATCCGACAATCTATAATAAGTTGCTCTGGCTGGTCTTCAAAGTATATATCAAAAGAAAGAAACTGTAAAATACGATTTGCATGGATAGTTTATGATTAGATGTTACCTTTTAACAGAGAAACTACAACTTCATAAAGAGAGGGGGGAGGGGGAATCAAATTCTAAAATCATGAGATGACAATTGTTCTTAAATGTCACCAATAATTTTTCTCTAGGTGACTTAAGTTATACTAGCAATTGGGAAATCTAATAAATTAACCAATATCAGAACCAACTGAGGACCATTTCAATTTGATGAATTTGTAAGGTTGCAAAAATCCCCAAAAATAAACTGTACCATCTTGAAGGAAAGTAATAACTAAATCACAAAAGAATCTTCATGCACAGACAGGACAGTGAAAATCTTACATTTTTTCAAATGATTAAAATAAATATACAATTGAGGAAATCAATTTCACCCTCTGGAACATAAGATTTGCCTTGAAACTAAAGGATGCTGATTATTACCAAATAAATACATGGTGTTCCCAATGCAAATCAAACTCAAATAAAAATCATCATCTTACAGGATCAAATTGTTTCTTATGATAGTCAGATCCTTTTCCAATACTGGCTTTTTAGCATGAGATATTTGACTTGCACACTCTTCCTCATTTCTATACAAAACTTAAGGCACTCTTGTCTGTTCATAGCAATAGAAAAATAGTTTAAACTCTATACAGCTAAGCTTTGGTATAATAAAATTTTGTTCCTCAAAGCTGTGAGGGCTTTATATCGGTAAACCTAATCTAGTTTTATATGAAATGGCCATCATAAAGCATGCATATGGTCATAGAGAAACTTTCTTAAAACAAGTAATATTCATGTAAGCAACAAGTTTCAACTGTGTGATTATAAATAAAATTGCAGTATTACATGAGCATAAATTATATATACGTATTTGCATATATATCAAGACTTTATGCAGAATATCTAACTATATATGTCTCTGGTTCCCATTTCCTCCAAAAACTCCTATTGAGGGTGGCCACAGCAAAAGAGTCTCTACTTATCCATACTCTTACAATCACCATTCCACTCATTCTTCCACCATTTCTTTTCATCTAGTACTCTTCCATTTTATTTTCCCATGTCACAGGTGGTCTGCCTCTCACACCAAGTCCTTTAATCATACTATCATTCACTCTCCCATTCACAATTCATTCACTTTGCATTCCCTGGCATACCAAAACTCATGCAGAATACATCCTAAAAATTATAAATTTCAATTCCAGTCTTTTTACACTGCTTTAATGACTAATACATTATTTATGAGTCCAAATTTAAGTTCAGTACAATGAAATTTTTATTCAGTTTCATGGTATATAATGAACTCCTACAACAGATGTGGTTGTTATGTTGTGTACTGAAATCAAGGCTAACAACAAAAATAACACAATTTCAAGAATACCAAATGATGCAATCGTTTGCTTCTAAAATTAATACATTCCCTTATATCTCCAAATAAATAAATATATAAATATACTTAATAAGGAACTATATCAAATACCCAACTGCTAAATAAGAATTTAGTGTACAAAGCCCTGTCAGAAGGTGTCAGTCCCTGTTTCAGGCCTTCATAACCAAACCAGGTTATTATCACAGTAAGTATACCCATCACTCAAGGCAGACAGGGACGAATGTACTATGGATTTCATAATTTTAAAAGGATTTGTTTATTTTCCTTACATGAATACTATAAGCTGCACACCTATATAATTTGCTGATAAAGTGCTATGGTGTTACTGAAAATTAATTCTTTCCAATTTCTACCAAATTCGTTTTTCTCTTCGCTAAAACCGAAGTGACACATGTATAGTCTTCCCTACATATTTTAGTTACCAACCTTTATTACATCTCAATAATGAAAAACCAAAAGCAGCAGTTGAGACATTTGCTGAAGATTTTTGAAGGTTGGTTTAAGCATTTCTAACAAAGCATCTCCTTCCTAAAATTACTCTGTAGTAGTTTTAGTGTATGTAATGTATTTACATCTGTGGAAGCTACTTTGTTGGAACTTTCAATTCTGGTAACTGAGCAAGAAATCTTTGCAATACAATTTGCTTATGCTGGCATCGTATTATTCAGGATGCAACAAAAATACTAAAGAGTTTTTGAGCACTATTCCCTGAGTAGCTTTCCATCTCTTAGGTATGGCTACAGTTACAGTCAGCATTTATGAACAGTACATTTTGCAACACAAAACTGCCTACATAGCTTTGTTTGTCCTGTTCAACATTACTTTCAACTTAAAAAAATCTAATTTCCAGGTATAAGGTAACCATGATGCTATTTTTGGGAAATGATGACTTTATTCTCCAGTGGCACTGTAACGGGGCCGGTCGATTGATGCAATTCCAGGCTGTGTTAAAAGAGCTTGCTGATAGAATGCCGCAGGTAATGCATAAGGATTCAGACTTTCATATCCTGCAATGGAATAAAAATTTCAATATGATACATGTTCATGATATATAAACTTAAGAATCTGAGATTTTGATAGGAAACAAAGAGTAAAGGAAGTTTAAAAATGATAATATGATGTTTGATGAGAGTGTAATGCAATGGGTGAATGGAAAATCTTGAATAAGTATTCTCAGTAGACAGGAGTAAAAAGTGACACCAAGTGATAAAGAAAAAAATATTAGTAAAACAACAGGTGTGTCCACCTGTAGAATGTACAGTAAAGAAATGTAATAAGATATCTATCATTCACATTAGAAGAGCATGAGAGGGTTTACGCTTTAAAATATGAGAAAGGACTCATGAGAAAAACATTCCAGTACCTAAATACATACCTGTCAAAGGAGCAGAGGGCACCAAGAATGTCCCTGGAGACACTGCCATACTCTGAGGATTTGCTGTAGCTACAGTGGGTGTCATAAGTGGTCCCATGTTCAGTGGAGACGCTACAAAGTACTGTGGTGGAAGAGGAGGTCCACGTACAGCCTGGCTTGTTGGCAAAATTCTTGCATTAGCAGCTGGAAAACAGAAATGGCTTTGTAGTACATCTGCAACATCAATATACGCCAAAATGAGAGTGGGATCAAGCATACACACATCATCAAAGGAAGACTGTTTCCGAGGAGGAAACTGTGGTAATAAGATTGTCACAAGATATAATTTTGTGCAGTCAAGGCTACACTTATTTACCAATTAATGCAGGGTACTGTTCTCAAATATATATGACTTATCATTTGTATATATGGGCACTAATCAAGCTAGATACATTAGGAATGGAGTGAGACTTGTTATATTTCTTGGCACAGCATTCCTTAGTTGAAAATACATCCAACAATGCCTGTGATAAAACAAATACTGTTAATAATCTGTATAAGTGACAGATCTTGGCATAAGCCCCATGGCATTCAATGGTTTACTTAATGTTACACTTTCGGTTACAAAGCACAATATCATCAATACTGGCAGCCATGCAATATACTTAAACTGACAACTGCTCTGCACATCACAGACAGTGAACAGTAACAAAGCTACACTACACTTTCTCATTCAAGCAAAAATTCACACGACCTCTAAAATATCAAGCTTAATGCGCTGAGAATGTTGGAAAACAATGGTTTCCAGTAAAATCATGGGCTATAGATATGGTGGTGTAGATAAGGGTGGATGTGTTGGAAATGAAATGTTTGAGGACAATATGTGGTGTGAGGTGGATTAATCAAGTAAGTAATGAAAGAGTAGAAGATAGCTGTTTGGAAATATAAAGAGTATGGTTGAAAAAGCAGAAGAGGGTGTGCTGAAATGGTTTGGACATTTGAAGAGAATGAGTGGGGTGAGGCTGACAAAGAGG
>JAUTXX010390737.1:0-13124 GCA_032273605.1 Panulirus laevicauda
AGGGACTAAACAATGCGTTTCATACACTAACCTAACCTAACCTAACCTAACCTAACCTAATCACACTCGAATAATTGAGCCAAACCATCTTATAGAAGTCTTCGATCACAACCCTTCGCTAACTACCTGACACACATAACAACACGTCAGGTCTTTAAGGAAGCTGTGTCACTGGTTAGTTAGCATGACGTCGGCCAACGAGCGCGCCCTTGTCAGACATTTCCTATTGGGGAGTCCCCTATTAAAGCTGCAGTGAGAACTATGTATAATTAGGATCTTGCATTGTATGCGTGTCCTTGAATTGCCTCCCACAAAAGCACACGCTTGGGTGCGTCTCCACGTTTTCTGTGGCGGCACACACACACACACACACACACACACACACACACACACACACACACAACCCCCTCCCCCTATTTTCAATGTTTCCATACACCTCGGGAACACGAGACAGCTCAGCTCGGAACAGCTAAATAACAACCAGAACAAAGAAATCAACCGCTTTTTTTTTTTTTTTTTTAAAGGCCAAGTTTCATTAATGCCCTGCGTGGATTTTATGAACAAAAATACGGGAGAACATTCTTTTTTTTCCTTTTTTTTCTTTTTTTTTTTTTTTAGAGACGTGTGAGGTTTTGTGGCGGTTCTTTGCGACGTATTGAGTTTGATGGCATTTTTGTAATTTTTTTTTACAATGATAGTACTTTTTTCAGTTTTGAACTGGGCACTTCATCATGTAACTATTAGTTCTGAGTAATCAAGTTTTCATTGTGTCATTGGATTTTAATGTAAATTTGATGTATAGCTCAAATATTGATAGACTCTTATATGGACTGAACAACCAGCATATCCACAAGTATTTTACATTGTGACTTTTCAATATATAATTGTTGAGTTTTAGCTTTTGAACACAGACTTGAATTAGTATAATTGGATTGGGCGATAAGAATTGGGATGCACCTCCATGACTACAATGCATGGGTTGAATTCAGTTACCAACCTTTGGATTTTTTCTTCTCCTTTGGAGTCAGTCATGTCATGAGACCCAATGCTTTTATTGTAAAAGGTTTGTCATGCACTGCCCTTGTGTTTCAGTGGAATTGATGCTTATAGTTAGTGACAAAGGTTGAATTTATGTTGTCCCTAGTACCTGTACTTGGAGATGAAGTGTCAGTGTAAAGCATTATGTACATGAAATGCTACCGTAATAGCTACACATTCATAAGAATTTGTTCAGATTTGCTATGTAACTTTTTTGTGGAAACAAGTAGTCTTTTTCTTTTTTACATTAGATTATTTAATGGTAGAGATTCTGCAGCTTTGGGTTGGTGCCTCACTGAAAGGATGCACTCTTATTTCGCCTGCCTCACTTGAATATTGACGTCTTCTTGGCAGCTAATATGTGCATTTATGTTGCCATCTTAGTGACGTATATTTTAAAACAGAAATTTTGAATACAAAGTGAGCCTAAATGATATATGCTGTGAAGCTGAGATGAATAACAAAAGGAATTTCTGTTTTACTAGTATTAATTGAATTAATAGGATGAGAAGAATAGGAGGATTGTGCAAATGTTAACCTGCCATCATACTAGTGTATGATAGATTATATGAATGTAGTATTGTATGTGTGTTTTGTGTATACTGTATGTATATTTTCAGATATGGTCCAGCCATATTTCATGCTTTTGGAGAGCACTTGGAATTCCAAATGTGATGCAGGATTTAGCTTTTCTTGATGATATTTTGTATAATTTCAATTGAAGAGAACCGATGCAGAGATGATTATTGAAGTAACTATATTAATGATTTGATTAAAGATAGATAAACATTCCATGTTCATATGAATATTTTTTATTATATTGTGCATTCTAAACATTAGATATTTGTTCATAAATGAGCATAGATAAAGTCTGGGGATATATGTTTATAAATGAGCATGAATAATGCTGTAATAACTTGTACAATTTAATTTTTGTATGGAATGCCAGAGCAGTTAGTGTATATTGTTTACATTGATAACCATAAAATGCAAAGCTTACATTTCACCTCAATATGATACAAAAGATACACCTTGGGAACTTCACATGTTTAAACAGACCTTCTAGCTTGAGAGTGGGTATAATTATTGCCTTGCCTCAGTCATTCTCCCAGTCTTAATTTCATTAAAGTGCTGTTGTTCAAGTTTTTAGAATCAGAGCTTGTTGAAACTGAAAACTCCCAGAAACCATGGTCCAGGATCTTGAAAATTTCTATCAACTTGGATCGTGAGTTTCCAGTTTTAGCCACTTTGTTTACTATGTGCTTCCATAACATATGTTGTTCCCACTTTTTAAACACATGGTAGCTTCTTCATTCTTAATATCAGTTTTTTGTCATAGTTTCAAAAATGTTGCTCTTATAATGGTATATGAAAAGTATATGAAAAATTATGTTGGTTGAACTTTTGCAAAGAGAAAGCATATTGCCTTTACCATTTTTTTTAGAAATTGGAAATTTTACAGAAATTAAATGAAGTGTTTTGATGTCCCAATCTAACTGAACCTTACACATGGGCCTCAACTTACAATATGGTTACTTTCCTGAACAATCTGTTGCAAGTCTCTTCCATTATAAGGCAGTCCATTGAATTCCATATTATGAGGGGGTTACATTACTGATCAAACCTTTTACCAGTCTAGTGCTTAAGGATGGATACAGTGTACCTGAAACAGCTTACCACCCATATACAGTATTATTCTCTCTTATTATGTAATATAGACAATATTTGATGAAAATATACTGAAAAAGTACATACTGTACTTATATGTGGTGATGAGAGCTTACGATGCTGCTGGATTGGGATGGGATGAACTTAGTGTTACATGGAGGGAGAGGGGGGCTGTGCTAAAGTTGTGTACATCATCTCCTGAATTATCTGATTCAGCAGTTGTTGCCACCTCACGGGTATTATCTATGATATATGATAGACTTGCCAAAAATGTGGTAGATGATAGACTTGGAAAAAAATGTGGTAGTGAGAGCTTGACGTGGTGGCAGAAAAGATGGAGTAAGGGGCACTGGGAGGAAGAGGAAGGGGACTATGCTTGTCTACATCACCTCTTGAATCATATGATCAGGCATTTGTTTCAGCTGGAGGAGTTGTCACAAGCCTTTTGAAAATGCTGTCCATTATTATCTGTGTGGCATGTCTCTCTTGCTGAATATCCCTCTAGACATGAGAAAGATTTTCCAGCCCTCTGAAGAACACCAGGGCACATTTACATTTGGAAACCACATCATTAGTAAGGGCAGCAGTCTTGTGCAAGTAGTCAAACATTTCTGCTAACTTTATGGTTGTAAATTAGCATGTTACAGTAGAGGATGTCTCTTTTTCCCTCTCATCTTGGAGTTTTTCAGCCTCCAACCGCTTGTGCTCCTCATTGGTTAAATCCTCAGAATATAACCCCAGCATCTCAGCCATATCTTCCTTAGTTATTCAAGGCCAGCTTTGTTGGCGAGAGTCTCAGAAAGTGAAATAGAAGTGGAGTGAGTATTTTAAAGGACTGAATGTGGTGGATAATAGGGAGGCAGGAGTGATGTGTTTTGGGTGAGGTGGCATGCTGATTGAGAGACTCTAGGCAAATATTCAGGTAAGAAGAGAGGAGGTATTTAAAGATCTGCATAAGATGAAGTGTGGTAAAGCAGCAAGAGAGAATGGGATTTCAGTGAGTTTCTCAGAAATAGGGCTGAAACTGCTGGCAATTGGTTGATTTGGCTGTTTTACATTTGGCATAAAGGGTAGTGCCTTTAAGTGGGGATTGAAAGGGTGGAGGCATGAAAAGAGCATATGATAAGGAAAGGAGGATTTTAAATGCTTTCCAGTGAAGGTGAGTCTACATCAAGGATATGTAGTGACACCATGACTTTAATGTTTAATCTGTTCATGGATGGGATGATCTCGGACCACAGGGTAGGCTTATTTCCTTATGCTGGGAGTGGGGAGATATGGGAAATGAATCATTTGACGTTTGCAGATGACACAGCACTGGTGGCAGACTTTAGGGAAAAAGTCAAAAGTTGGTAAGAGTTTTTGAGAGTGTGTGAAAGGAGAAAGATGAGAGTAAATTTGGAACAAGTAAGGTAACCATTGAGGTGCAGCTGGGGGTGAAATAGGATGGTTTGATTGTGAGTTTGAATGAGGAAGACCTAGAGGAAGTGGATTAAATTAGGTACATAGGAATGGATGTGGCAACAGATGGAAACATGGGGGCTAAAGTGAGTCCCAGGATGCATTAAGAGTGGATGAAAGAAGTCTATTTTCATGAGGGCAAAGAAGAATGTGTTTGAATATATAGTAGTCCCAACAGTGTTGTATGGATGTGGGTATAGAGCCATGCATGCAGAACATGAGAGAGTGAATGTTGGAAATGAAGCGCTCAGGAAATGAAATGCATAGTACAAGATGTGGGATGAATTAGGTTGATCTTTTATGGAATGACAGTAAGAGAGGCATGGTTTTGAGTTATTGAGTGTGGCCAACCAGGGTATGCTAAAATGATTTGGGCATATGGAGAAGACAAGTGAAGAAAGACTTATTAAAAGGAAATATGCACCTGAAGTGAAGGAACATGATGAAGGTATCGGGGCCTGAACATTGAGGAGGGCAATTGGAATAAATTGGGTCGATGTGGTATGTAAGGAGCAACATGTCAGTGGGCTGAACTAGGGCAAATGAGGCCAGTTAGATAAGCATTGGAGTAGGGCTCAGATGTAGACAGGAGGCTCTAGTTTTGATGCATTTTACAAGATAGCTAGAGAATTCATATGTTCAAATGAGGTCATTCTTTGTCTGTTCTTGATGCTATATTGCGAAGGCAAAAAGGCAGTTAGGTATGAGAAGACCACAATAATGTTAGTGGATGTTTATTAGACTTTTATATTGTATATATTTCCTTATATTACAAACAAATAACATTTAGAACTTGCATGGAGTATACAAAACACCCTGTTTAAGGTTATGCTGTATTCAGACCACAGTCTGTGGTTCTTTGTTTCTGAGATACTTTAGATTTCAAAATTCAAGCATAGTTTGTTTACATGGATTTCAGATTTTCTTTCTTTCTTTTACTGAATTTTGGACTTGAGTCTTTACTCTTACTATGGTATGGTTAAGTTAGAATTTGGGAAAGTTTTTCTTGTTCTTTTTGAATGATCATCTTGCACTCATTATTATAATTATTTTATTATATTCTATTTGGCATAGTTCATAATTTTATGAATGATTGGAGTCTATGTTTTACGAGTTGTCATCACTGCCATCATTCCACATTATTTCCATGTCTTCTGTGAACAAAACCTCTTGTGCAAGTGTACGAAACTTCATACTTTGTCCAAATTTTTGTCTCTGAAAATTTGACACATGTTTTGATCAATAATTCTATGTTGCCCGCTGACTGTCTGTTCCTTCCTTGATTTTTGTGAGGCTTCACATTGTCAGTGTTGTAAGTGTTTAAAAACATAACCTAATCTGTGTATCCTTTATGTTGTTTCTTTGATATACCATCAGTAAACTTGACCAAAGTTTTGTATATTAATAACCTTGTCATAAGGGTATATGTAAGCGAGAGCTATTTTTTTATTTCCATTAAAACCATCACTGCCACAGATGAGAAGGGCACTTCTCTCTTGGTAGTTAAAGGTCAAAAGCCAGCTGCTAAGATTTTTAATAGATCATTAAGTAAACTAAAGTTCTTTCCACATATTTGTTTCAATACTTCTACCAGTACAGATATTTGCAAGGTTATCCAGAATTGAAACTGGACCCCTTGTGATATTTCTACTTGACAAACATGCAACAAATTGTAACAACCCCTGACTTAGCTTCGTATCTATACTAAATGCCCATCTGGCCCTTGACCTTATGGGTTGTAATATACTATTTACTTGTTCTTGCCTCTGGAATTCCTTCTAACTTTTATGGGGTTCCTACATTGCTCAGGAAGCTTGCCACATCCATCAGATGAAACTACAGGTCATAATGTATAGTGATGTTTGTGTGTGTATGAGGGGATAGTATTGGGCTATTGAGTAATAAATAATGAATGACTTTACTTTCGCTGTTGTACTGTAAGCATGAAGGGTCTTGGGATGTGTTGAAGTAGTGTTTTTAGTATTGTAATGATAGGTGATGTTCAGAGCATAGATGGGAAAGTGCGACTTATGTTTGTCTCGGGAATGTGGTTTGAGATAGGTATATGCATAGTGGGTGTTTACTGGGAGAGTGTATGATAGTACAATTAAAGGGGTTGGTGTGAGAGGAAGACCACTTGTGACACTGGGAAACAGAGTAGAAGAGTATTGGAGGGAGAGAAATGGGGGAGGAACATGTGGAATGTTGTACACAAGGGAGGCATGTCAAAACTTAAAGGACTGTAAGATTGCCATTAAATGTGCCATTAAATGTGAGGGAAGTTATGAGGAGAAAAAGTGGGTGAGTGTTAAGTTTGAGGAGGCTGGAGGGGCATGACAGCCATAAAACATGCACTATCCTGATGTCACAGGTTTACACAACTTTTCCTAACATTTACTAAGGGTGAGATAGTGCTGAACCAGCCTCTTAATCTCACATAGATTACCAAACAACTTGAAACAAGCTTGTGCAGTTACAGTAAGACTTATAGGTGGTTTTAGACTACATTCTGGTAGGTGTTAGCAAGTTGTGTAGGGGAAGATTGGGTGGGAGAAAGAAGTGGTCATTAGGGAACTATACTGTGTGGTTTGGGGGTTTTGGTGGTGAAGCCTTTTTGAATTACTCGCTTGTTGGCCAGCTATGAAATTGGGTAACCTCCTGTCGTAATTTTTGTGTGAAGGTGGTGGCAAATAGCATCTGTGCAAGGATGTGTCATGGAACAGTGTCAGATCCTTGGCTTTCACCAGTTGTCTGGTACAATGCAAGAAGCGATTATGGTTGATTAAGGCTTTCTAGGGTGTGTTTTGTGAAGTGTTGTCTGTGTGTGTACAACAAAACTCTTTAAGGAGAGCTTTGTATTGTGATTTTATACTTTTACATATTCTTGTTGAATGAATTATGTAATATATAAGTCATGGGTGTCCGTGATTTTACTTTTAACTGAAATTCACTGCTTATGACTTAAGTTTTGTTAGAAAAAACAGAATTAGTTTTTCACTCTCAGAAGCCCAGTTATCTCTGTGGAGTAATGAACAAAGAGAAGATGGGTGGGTTATAAAAGTTGAAGTTCAATGAATGCTGCTCGTAAGTACAAGAACCGTGATTATGTGTTCATACTACCGGATCTTTTAGAAAAGTGAGCTGACTGGAGGTTTACTTTAGAGATGAGACACTCAGTGTATATTGTATGTCCTTCAAAAACTTTCTCGATGCTGCCTGTATGCAGCTGAGAAGAATTTCTAGATCTTTCCATATTTTACAAGAGACAAACACTTCAGCATTTACGCATGAGAAATTGTTCAGTTACCTGCTAAAATTATGTCTATACCAGCAGTTTTTACCAAAGAAATATCCCAAACTTGCCCTTTTGTGCCATACGTAAGGATCTTTATGTGCACTGATGTATGAAGTGTGCCAGAAATTATTAAGAATCTTCAACATGCCACAAGGAAAGATGCTTGCAGTGATTACTTTAAAGAAAGTGTTTGCAGTGTTTTGTTTAAAGTGCCTAACATAAGTGTTTTAGTACTTAAGGGAAATTTCCCATTGCATAAAAAAGTTTTATGCTTAATATTTACTTTTATGCAGTTCAATGATTAATAGACTGGTAAGTTCTTTTGAAGAACATATTATTGTAGAAATATAAACTTTTACTAATTAACACATATTTTGGGTTGATGATTTAATAACAATGATACTGATTGAATAAATTTAGCTATTAAGTTTGGGAATGTAAGGTTTACTTCTCTGTGATTATTTTTCAGCACATTTGTCATTACTGTTATAATAGCAAGTGAGTCTGCTGATACATTTTCATTCTGGCAACAAGGTCACTGGTCTTTAAGGCTTTTGATTTGAACATTCATCTCTTGAATATATTATAAAGAGATTGTGCTGTAAGTGGATAAGTGATTACATATTGTCAGAGAAAGGTTATTTCTCATTGTGTAAATGTAAGTATCATTTAACCCCTCTAATTTAGAGAAAGGGATATGTGATTCATTTGTAAGCTAAAGTCTTCTTATATGCAGGTATCTATGCAATCATTTTTATTGCTAACACTTATATGATTATAAGTATATTCAGGAATTATGATAATGAAGTAGTTGATCATATGAGGAGAGTCCTGAAATCAAATGAAAATTCTGCGTATGCCATAATTGATTTTAAGGAATATACTTAAGGGTTTGAGTTAAGTGGTTAATTTTGCCGTAAGTGATTCTTATCATGTTGCAATGTAAGGAAATACCTAACATATCTAAGTGCAGCGGTGAATTAGCCTTTGAAACACCAGTTTATAAAATTAAAAGATATTGTGTGTGAATGAAACATAAGAATATAGTCAGTGTATGCTTTGTGACCCTAAATAAGTAGGCCGTCTCCGACAGGGAGGAGTGGAGAGTGCCATTGAGGGCCCTGGCAGGGGAGGAGCCACTGCAGCCAGGAAGACTGTCATTCCCAACATGAAGATGCACCAGTGTTCATACTGTTCCTATTCCACTGCTAGGAAAAACCACTTAATTGAGCACATTCGCACTCATACTGGGGAGAAGCCATTCGCCTGCCCATATTGTCCATCCCGGTTTGTCCAGAAAGGCACTCTTAATAGTCATATTCGAACCCATACTGGTGAGAAACCATATATGTGCCCATTGTGTCCTCAGAGTTTTGCTCAGAAAACCAATCTTAGAAGTCACTTATGTACACACATGGGGAAAATGCCACCAGTTGGGCAGTACTAAATATTTGAAGAAACTGTAATCAAAGTAGTATTAAGAAAAACTTACCAGACTGTGATGGAGAAACTGATATCTTTGATCTTACTCTGTCTTCTACTTATTGTTTCTATGAATCCAGATATCTAGTTATTTGATGTACAAATTAGTTAGTTTCATTACTATGCAAGCATTTTTAGTTCCCTTTCTTTTCTGTCAGATTATTCTCATATTATGTGTAGGGCCTTAGTTTATCAACAAGTGTTATGTAACTGGAATAGCAGTCACTGTGAATATATTGAGGATTAGGAAAGATTCTTTTGAAAGATACACATATACATTTCCTATTTTGTCACCAAAATGTACACAAGATTGCAAATGGTTTTCTGCCATAGATAGATTCATTATTGTTGTCTTAATGATGTGTCCACCTTTGTTTCCATCCTTACTTACTGAGAGACTTGAGGAAGCTGTTTATACAGCATTATGTTATGATATGGTTATTTGCATTACCATGTAGATCATCTGAGAGGCTTTTGTAGGTATAACAATAACTATGAATGGTTTGCATATGTATAAGCATATGCTTGTGTGACAGAGGTATATATGCACGTAATTGCTTGCTATTGATGCAGTGAGCTATACTGGCACATCTTGCATGCATACTTATGCATATATGTGCACCCAAAGCATTATGGACTCTCTCTTTCCCATAAGTGTGTGAGTGCATTGTGCATGTGAATTTTGCGAGTTGTGTTTATCGTTAGTGCTTGTACAAGAAAATCTCATTTGACAGTGCCAGAAATTTTTTAGTTGCTTTAATAATTATGATATTTAAAACTATTGAATTGTAAGAAATTTTTTATTGCAATGATTTTTATGGTATTGAAAACATTTGAATTGTAAGATTTCTGGTAACAGTAGTTTTTGCTAAGTAAGATTTAATGATCTTTAATAAACTTCAGTTTTCAGTTTGTTTAACTTAAGTCCCTTTATTAAACAAAATTTTTTTGTGCTCTCAGAGTGTATGATTGATCATATTCATTAACGAAATTCGTAGAGTTTTTCATCATACTCAAATTATTGAAAGTCTTGTACTGTCTTCATTCAGATTAAGTAAATGATTATGCCTTCAATTCTGTACCTTTGTTCTTGAGATACTGATATCATCTCAGTCCCCATCCAGAACTGAGTATCTTCTCTATGCTTTCGTAGTTTCATTGTCATCGCCAAGATTTACTCCAGTTTTATAACACTGCATCACTGAGAACTTCCCATTATTTTTTATGGTAAATAGGTACCATCATTTGGTGCAGTATGGTTATATTGGAAAAAGATGTGGCTTGGCCTTCCTGTGTAACAAGCAGTTTGGGATCAGCATGTGACAAATTACTTAGAACAGTTTGATATGAAATTCACTGAAGAGCAAGTACATTAAGACATTAAGGTATATGGCACAGTATGAAGCCATATTGTTCTTTGTGGTTAGATTTAGGAGGTTTAATTTAATGTTTTTCACAGATTGTCAGTAAAGTATATCAGCACTTTAGAAACTGGAATGTATTTTCAATTCAATTTGGAGAGGGGCATATTTGTGCATATAGTAGCTGCAGAATTTTATATTTGAGCATTATGAATTAATGGAATTCTGTTCATTGGTGGTAAATTTCTACCTTATCTGCAACATTTCGCATGTGGATAGATCAGTAAATGATTCAAGAAAATTTACATAATCTGCGGGTCTTCATTGCTTTATGAACGTGCCAGAATTAGGTTTAACTTACTGATTGTAAAGCAATTGTTTCATTGACAGAAAAAAATCTCTGGTTGGTGTTACTTTAGAAAAGTTGAGTTTGATGATCCCAACAAGAGTATAAATTGACTAAGACCATGGCCACACTAACCTGTGTTGCTGGTAAGTATGGTATTTGAGGTTAGGTAATAAAGTCACTTCAAAGGTACCATCCATACATTTCTGTGGTCTTATTCCAAGACACCACCTTCACTGTAATAGTAGAAGCAGAATGAAACTGTGTTCATGCACAAAGCAATCCATTTATTGAATAAGAATTATATTCTTTGTAACATTTCCACATAGATAGCTTGTTTTTTCAGTTTTCAGATTTGCGAGTACCTGTTTTAAGAGTTTCATCACTGGTGAAATATTTTTCATTGCTATCTTGGAAAGTTGTCAAGGCATTGAATAATTTACATGTTCTTCTTTTAAGTTAGGAACAATTGTATCACCTGTACTTACTTAAAAGTCGCATATTTTGCGACAGGTAGCCGTGGATAGTGGAAACCTGATGACTATCAATGGAGGAGGAGCTGCAGGAACTTCATTGGCCTTCACTCCTGTCAACAGCAAAGTGCATCTGTGCCCATACTGTTCCTACTCAACTGCCAGAAAGCACCACCTGTATGATCATATACGAACACATACTGGAGAGAAACCATATGCATGTCCACATTGCCCTTATCGATGTTCTAAAAGTATAAACTTAAAGATTCATATTCGCATTCATACAGGAGAAAAACCATTTGTATGTTCCTTGTGTCCTTTCCGTACTGCTCAGAAGGTGAACCTTGTTAGACATTCTTACACACACACCAGGTAGAATTGTGTTTTGTAAATGCCCTTCTTTAGAATGTAATTTTGAAATATATTGTACAGGTTAAGCCTCTTCAATCTTGCAACCTTGGGACCTGGCCATTTCTGGACCACAGAAAACATCGGAAAACAGAAATTATTCCCCAAGGGAACCCTCTGTAAATATATGCACTACCCCTAGTCTTGCCAGCTCATTCCACTTACATATTACTATGTTATCAAATTTTATTTTATTGTTACCTTAGATTACACCGGAAGTACCCCCGAGATGGAGACTCCTTAGTATCTTGGGCAAGGGTTTTTCATGGCATATGACACCAATACAGGGCAGGTTCGTCAGCATCATACACTTTTTCTGGGGCTAAGTTTTCTGCTGCTACTAACTGTGCAAATTCATCCACAAACTTTGTCACAGCTTTGTGATGAGTAGTTAATGTAATGACCGACCATAGGTTGGTAATTGGCTTTGGTCGACTCTTGTTGCTATTGTTCTTTTATTGTTATCGTCAAGGCAGGCGGCCTGTGCTGTGGTGTCAGGCCCAGCCAGGCAGCCAGCTCATACACTCTCTCTCTTGCTTTGTACTTATTGTTGTTGGTTGTTAATAGGGAATTGGAGTTTTTATGGATTCTTTTAATACAACCTTACACTGCAAGCTTCTTTGTCAGCTCTACACTTTTCACCACGCACACTATGTAGTGAAACTCCATGTCTCCACTTAAACTTGTGTAACCATCCATCCTAATATTCAGTCATAGTTTAGCTTTACTTCTCTATGAAACACGTTGGCTTGCTCGATAAGCATCTCCCCAGAAATGCCTACACCTTCATTACGTGGGAGCTTAAACCACTTTATAAGTGCACTGTCTAATTCTGTACTCCAAGCACCTTTCAAGGTTTTCTAAAACTTTAAACTTTTCTGGTTTTCATTTTCAGCAAAAAAATTGATATAAGAAATTAATAGGACTGTTGATTAACTATGCTGTAGTGTAAACAGATTTTGGCGCCTTAGCACTGCTAACAGTGCCGCCCTGGTGGCAGATCCTTAAACTAATGGCAGCAGACCACTAGAGTTCTGGATTAGAGAGGTTCAACCTGTACTAAGTAATTTGATTACATATCCATTCCTTTTGTCATGAGCACAAACTGTACCCAAAAACTTAAAAGAAGTTAATAGTGGTACATTTCAGAGCAGTGAGAAATGCCATTTGCTTTTATGTGTTTGGAAATGATTATCCTGTGCCTGGAACAGTGGTGACACCAAAAACTGTCAGATCATTATTAGACTTTTTATCTTCCCATACTTTTATTAAACTTATGCTATTAAGTTTATATGCTATATAAATTATGAATATTTTCTCAAAAATGAGTAAGTTCCTCTTAAATGGTAAAAGTCAGGGATGAACTGACAAACAGCTATGAGATCAAACTGATTATACAGTATTATCAGTTCAATACTTTCATCTTCACTTGATCGTTAATGGAGTTTCATGGAAGTAGAGGAGGATTTTTTTTTTCTGTTCTTCATTCATCTTGATGTCAAGATTTTATTAACCTACAGTTTTAGAACATCTTGTAATTTTATACTCATTGCATACCATAATTATGGCAGGAGGATTTTACCGAACTGAGT
>JAUTXX010390847.1:2763-13124 GCA_032273605.1 Panulirus laevicauda
AGGGGCAGTGTGACGAAGGAGAGGCATATAATGTTTGTCGTGGTCTTTGAAGCAAAATGTTTATAAGATCCATTTTTAAACGTATTTATAGTACTGTTGTCAACCACTTGAATGAGTAAATAAATCCATATGTTAACAATCTTGAAAAAAAAAAACGTACTTCGCCTCATTCGAGGTAAACCGTTTGCCCACGAGTTTGTATCTATCACTATGAGTGAAATCAGGCGAACCAAGTCTTAGCTTGTTAGATCTAGATTATCCAAGCCTTTAATAATTTTGGATACCTATATTAGATGACCTCTTAACCTTCTCTTTTCTAAGCTAAACAGATTCGAGTCGTTTGGTAGGCTTTCATAGGATTTGCTTATCAGTCCAGGAATCATTTTGGTAGCACGACCCTGAACTTTACTAATTTTTTGTCTTTTTTTTTCAAGTAGTGTAACCAAAACTGAATACATTATTCAAGATGATGACGCAGCAACGAACGTAAAAGTAAGGATGACTTCCCTAGACTTGAATTCGAAAGCCCCGACCTATGAAGCCAAGAATATTGTTGGCAATTTTTGTTACTTCTGTGCACTGCTTACTTAGCTTTAGTTTACCAGAGACTATTACGCCCAATTTCTTGCTCCTGATTTACCCTTTGTAGTTCAACACAATTCATACTGTAGCTTACCTCTTCGTCTTTCCTACCGATGTGTAGAGCTTTACACTTAACGTTGTCAAAATTCACTCGCTACCTATGAGCTCAGCCCACCAATTTACGTCAGTTTGAAGCTGCAGATGTCCAAGTTTATTTGTAGATTATTTCTAATCTTAGTATCCTCTGCGAATTTTGATATCTCACAATGCAGCCCATTATGAATATCATTAACATATATGAAAAGAGAACCGGTCCCAAAACTGCCAAGACTGATCCCTGTGGCACAACACTTGTTACGTCTTACCATTCTAAGGCTTCACCATTGATCGCAACTCCTTGATAAAGGCAAGTCATCCAATATCCTATCCACCGAGGCACAAACCAATTAACACCAAGTGACAACTTTTGCTAGTAACCTTTGACCCATAACTTGATATGAACAGAGGACATCACCTGCTTTACTTCCTCAAGCATGTTGATTATATCATAAGAAAAATAAAACAAATCTATCAGACCTGAGCAACTGCGTCGAAAACAATGCTGTAACTCGTTTATCAAGCGGTGGTCTTTAGAATGGTCTTCAATTCTGTCTCGAATGAATTACTAAGTACTGGAATTAAGCGGATTGGACGAAAATTTCCGGGTAGTGACCTATTCATTTTTTGAAAATTAGTGTTACATTGGCAAAATTACATTCCACTAGAACGTTCCTCATAGGAAGCGACTTATTGGAAAGAGCATTCTAGGACTTCAACTATCTCGTTCTTTGCCTTTTTCACATATAACCTATGAAGGCCTGCTGTTTCGTTTACTTCTTTCTGTTTATTGCTGATAGTATGTCTTCAACTTTTGTGTCAACATGTTTCAAAACGTTCTCCTTTCTTATCAGTGAAAGTGGGTAAGGTATACGACTTGTGTTAGATCGTAAATACAGATGAAAAAAAAAATCGTTTAAGATTTTTGCCAAAGCTTCGCTGTCTTGAACCAAGTCACCGTTTTCCGTAATTAATGGACTAACTGACTGGGTAGTGAATTTCAACTTTCTTCTAACATAACTATAAAACTCCTTGGGGTTTCTTTTAGCCATTTTTGGCAATATACGCTTCATGCAGACGTTTACTCTGTGTCATATGTTTCTCAATTTCTTTATGCAAATTTGCATAATTTCCACAATCATGATGGTCACTGATCTCTACATGAGTTTATTACGCAACAGGCGCCTCAATGTTTAATCGTTACGCTACTTTAGCTCGTTTTAGAAGAAAGACAGTCTTCTGCGCACTGGAGCATATGTTCACTCTACTGCTTTAAAGATTTTACTGACCATATTAACCCAGGTTTTGCTGTCAAGAGCAGCGTAAAGATTAGTAAGATTGGTGAGTCTAAAATCTGATATTTTTCATGAACATCATGTTGACCAACATTGTATATACTGTGAAGATGAAATTCACCTCGAAAGTAACTAGTCGATGATACCTTTTAGCAAAATTTTCTCCAACTTGACATCTTCATTTGAAGTTGGAACTAAATCTAATATATTCTCGTTACGAGTAGATTTCTCAACCAGTTGGATTAGGGCACTATCAAGCAAATTTAAGCACTGTCCGCACCAAGAGCTACAGGAAAGGGATTCCTCCTACTCACATACCGGTATATTAGAATCTCCAACCTCTTTGTACGTCCAGTACAATTTCTTACTCAATGATTAATTATAAACTTTCGTCTACCTCTAACGCCTGTATGTATAGACGGGAGGCGGGTGGGCTATAAACTACTTCTTATATACACATACATAAAATGCTACAAACAATGACAGTTCTATAATGATATAATGGTAATGTAACATGCAGTGCAACAATGGGAGTGATCTAGTGACACTAAGTCTCCAGCAGTGATTCAGTGTAACACTGTCACAGTGTCAGGGTGGTACATTGTTACACCGTTGACACTAAGTCTATTGCAGTGATTCGGTGTAACACTGTCGTAGTGTTAGAGTGATACATTGTTACAATGAAATCGCTACATGATGCAATGGTAATATTCCATAATAAAATTTTGTATTAGTGTTGCGATACAGAAACCCTCTGCAGAGGTAATGCAACAGAAGCAGTGATAGACTGTATATGTTGCAGTGATAGAGTGGTCTCATTACAGTAATATGGTCGTAATGATGGTACAGTGATAGTCTTATAGTGATGCAGTGTTATACTGCCATCAAGGCAGTGTACCAACGATGCAGTAATGCTCTTAGTGTTGCATTAACGGATTGACAGTGATTCAGTTATTCACTGATGCTCCAGCGGTATAATGCTGGTGTTACAGTGATGTTCCAGTCGTGTTACAGTGATGGTCGAGAGGTGTAATGGATGCAGTCATGTTCCGGTTGTGATGTGACTATAAAGCCATGCAACAATGGTCCAGCTGTGCAGTGATATTGTTACAATGATGTTCCACTGTGCAGTGATAATGGTACAGCAATACTGGGATATTCTTGTTGTGCAGTGATAGTATTAAAGTGACGTAGTGATGCTTCAGTGATTTTTGTATAATCTAACGGTGATACAGTGATGTTCCTGCGGTACGGGTTAATGTTATATTAATGCAGTGATAGCGTTACAGTGTTGTAGTGATGTTCTGGGAATGCAGTGAGAGTGCTACGATGATGCAGTGATGTTTAACTGTGCTGTGAATGTTACATTGATGCAGTAATATCATAGTAGTATAGCAATAGTGTTACAGTGATAATCCAAAGGTGCAATGATAATGTTACGGTGTCGCAGTAATGTTCCAGTGAAACATCGAGTGTTACAGCAAAGCAGTTACAGTGGTGCAGTGATAGTGTTAAAGTGATGTAATGATGCTTCAACGGTAATGTGATTAGCTTTCAGTGATACAGTAATGTTACAGAAGTGCAGTGATCGTTAAAATGATGTCTCAGTGTATAGTGATAGTGGTACAGTCAAAACTCTTACAGAAATGCAGTGATATAAACTATAGACCTGTAGTTATATACTGGTACAGCTGTATAGTGAGTGATAGTGTAGGAGTTTTAAGATGATACAGCTGTAGTGTTGCAACGATGGTATGGTCCTTAGGGACGACAGAGAACAAGACCTCATAGCCGGGGACGAGGCTATTTACTCGAAGATAGCGATAAATTCCCACGTTCGTAAGAGACGGGACAACACACACAACGGCCGCCTTCCTCCCACACCCACTACACTCCAGTGATGCAATGCGGCTGAAATAGTTAACTAGATCATGAAGGACCAACCTGCCAGGAAGCAGCGAGCTCCACGTTCCAGTGCCTCGCACTCGCCGCCTTGGTCAGGGTTGATGGGTAGAAGGTTGTCTCCGGAGGTCTTCATCAGTCCGTTACTGAAAGTCCTTAGGTTCCGCTGCTCCTCTGCGGTCGACCCGTAAACCGATGACGCGTCTATCCAGTGAGTCAGTTGGTTCACCTGTCGACGGGAAGGTATTTAGAATCAGTCTACTCCTCTCTTTTCTGGGAAAGTATCGAATGCAAGTGCTCATCCTCAGATCAGAATTGGAGATTTAGGCGACCAAGATACCTAGTGTGAATGAAAATGGTGAACAGCTTGTCGAGTTGCGTGCTGAAAAAGGACTGTTAATTGGGAATACCTGGTTAAAGGAGGAGAAAGAAAATGCATACGTATTTTATACTGATGAACGGAGTCAGTGGTGAGCAGGTATTACTGGATTATGCTCAAATCAAAAGGCATGCAAAGAAGAGATTATTGGCTGTAAATGTACTTAGAGGAACGGCCCTTTGGATATCTGATCACCTTCATAGTTAAGGCGAGTATGAAAGTTTGCAATGCCTTTAAGAAAATTGGATTTGACATGAGTGGAAAAGTGAGTAAGCTTGGAAAGAGGTTTTGTTCGGAAATGGCTCGATATTCGATGAGGAATAGCATGAGGTGAGGGTAAACAATACTAGAGCAAGAAATGAAAGGTATTTGGTATGCAGTGCTTACATGTCCGGAAGATGGATGTGGCTTGCGGAAAGTAAGGTTTGGGCACCAGAGGAAAAGTAATGAGTAGTGAAATAGGATAGTTAGGCTGTTAGTGAAAGAGAAAGAATTAGTATATGGTCGATATCTGCAAAGAAAGAGTGCGAGTGACTAGATGTAAATAAAAATGTGGCAGGACGTCAAGAGGAAAGAGCAAGAGCTGAAAAACAGAAAATAAGTGGGGATTGAGAACGTATCAGCAAACTTCAAAAAACAAGAAAATGTTTTGAAAGGAAATGAAGAGCTTGAGAACAAAAGAACAAATGAAAACATATGGCAAAGGTAACAGGTAAAGAGAAGATAAAAAAAGGAGATGGAGGAAGCGTTTTGAAGGACTGCTGATTGTGTTAGATGAAAGGTGGTATTGTAGGGTGTCTGTGACGTGGAGGTATATGGAGCAGGAGAGTCATGATGAATGGTTTGCAAAAAAGAGAAGAGGTGGTGAAACCCTTGAGGATGGTGAAGTGTGGTAAATTGTGCGGAGTGGGTCACATCACTGTTGAATGGCTGGTTAGGATTTTTAGTATATGTATGGTTTAAGGTGACGTGCCTGAGGATTAGTAGAATGCCTGTATAGTGCCAATGTATACAGACAAGGGGAACAAAAGCGAATGTTCGAATTACAAAGGCATAAGTCTGTTCAGTATACTTGGTTACTTGTATGGGAGAGTGGTGATTGTGAGGGTGATGCCATTCACTGAGCATCAGAATAGGGAAGTCTCAGGAGTAGTAGAGGAAGTGTGGATCAGGCGTTACTCTGAATATGTGCGTGAGAAATCCTTAGAGAAAGACAATGATATGCATGTGATGCATGTGGCATTCATGGATCTGGGGAAAAGCGTGTGGTAAGGTTGAAAGAGATGCTTTGTGAAAGGTATTACAAATATATGGTGTGGGAAGAACGCTGCTGGAGGCAGAGAAGCTTACATCAAGAGAGAAGGGCGTGTTTGCAAGTACGAAGAGAGAAAGATGAGACGTTCCAGGCGAAGATGGACCTACGAGCAAGGGTGTGTGATGTCACCATGCCTGTTTAATCTATATATCGACAAGGTGGTGATGGAGGTAAATGCGAGAGTCTTGGGGAGAGGGACGGGTCTGCAGTACGTTGGAGGTTAATCTTCTGCTGTTTGCTAATGACAAAGCTCTACCGGCAAACTCAGGACCGAGAATTGCATAAGCTGGTACCTGAGTTTTTGAGAGAATGTACGAGAGAGAGAAGAACGTTAAGAACTTATGTGAATAAGAGTACGGTTTAGAAGAGGAGAGAGACAGACTGGTTGAAGTGTGAATATGAATGGAGAGAACTTAGTGGAAGTGGATTGATTGTTTTAGATATCTAAAAGAAGACAAGGCAGCGGTTGGAACCATGAAAGCTGACGTGAGCCATAGGGTCGGTGAGGGGGTTAAGGTCCAGGGTGCATTGAGGAATTTGTGGAAAGATGTCACTCCCTGTGAGGATAAAGATGGTTACATTTGATGGTATAGTAATCCAAACAGTGCTGTATGGATGCGAAGCTTGGGCCTTTGGAAAAATAATTGGAAGATGGATCTGTTGGAGATGATATGCTTGAGGTCGATACGCTATGTGAGGAAAATTCATCGAATTAGAAACGATTTGGTAGCAAGAAGAGTATGATAGAGAGAGCTGGATAGGGTGAGGTGAATGGTTCGGATACAAGGAGAGGATGAGTGAAGAGAGGCGACTAAGAGGCTACACGTGCAAGAGGTGGAAGGGACAAGCAGGAGGAGGAGGAGATTGAATTAGAGGTGGAAGGATGGAGTGAAAGATGGTCTGAGTGATCGGGGCCTGAACATGCAGGAGGGTGTGAGAGGTGGATGGGGTACAGCAAATTGGAGCGAGGTAGGATTCGGGGTTTACCTGCTGTCAGTGTGCTGAACCAGGGTATATGGAGCGGTCAGGGGAAACTGCGAAAAGATGTGCGAGGTATGGCTGTGGCCAGGTTCTGATTTTGGTGGAAATTTGTTCGTTTGATTTTGGTGCTGCCTCACTGCGCAGGAAAAAGAGGTCAGGTATAAAAAAAAAGAAAGAAATCGAAAGGTTGTGTGGTTGTATATGCGTTATATGTCCCAGTTTGCTGTACGTATCAAATTAACAAAAGACTGTGCTGGGAGGAAGTAAAGCTGGGTTTGGTCAGTGCCAGCGGCTATGTACTTAACTACTCTATCACGGACAAATAATTCTGAGGACTTGACTCCTCACTAGATCAGGTCAATTCAGAATAGTTGGTATCATTGTTTTTATACAAGTTCCTAGAACTTTTAAAACTGCCATTCATCTATTTTGTTGCTGTTGTTGTTGTCCACAAAAATTCGTTCTTAATCAAACCTTCTGAGGCGCTTAATCGTATTAAACAACTTTCTTTGCAACGTTTCAATATGGTTTTCAACTATTGTTCTGCAAAAGCTTTATGCATCATCCCTCTGCCGGATGGTTTTGCCTTGACTTTTATAGAAAGAAATACAAAAGAATTCCAAAGGCAATAGACTCTTGGGTCCTTTCCAGGCTGTTTGTGAAGATGTCGAAAGATGTTTGGAATACGTTCGAAACTCACAGCTTAGTGCGGTAGGAGGAAAAAATGGACATGCACGTGATTCAGAGTAAAACCTGCAAGCTGTAATTAAGACGCAAGTAATAAAGGAAAATATTTGTCAAATTTATTCTTAAACGTATCTATGATGCTACTTTCACTCACTGACAAATCAATCCATATATCAACAATCCTGTTGACAAAAAAAGTTTTGGCCTAATTGAAGGCGAACTACGACTTAACTAGTGTGAAATCAGACGAATCAAGTTTTGAGCATTTTAGATGGAGATTATCAAAGCTTTTGATATCTTTGGAAAACCTGTGGTAGATCACCTAATTTGTTTCGTCAGCTCTCATAGGTTTTGTGTCTGGGAATCATCTTGGTAGCCACTCCTATATGGTTGTTGAGCCAATGTTACAGTAAGTTCGTATCCTAAATATTTTTTACTGATTAACGTATGTTGCACTGCCTAGAATTAGGAGAGAGGAATTGCTTCTACTTTCCTTTAGTACGGTCTGTGTGATGAGGAGAAACACCAGGAAAACAGTCAGGAAATGTTCAGAGGTGAGAACCAAATTCTTGATAATGGGATTGAATTTTACTTTAGAGTTTGGTCAAAATATTGGTATTGCAGTAGAATTTATTAAGAAAGGGGGTGACTACGTTGTTGATTGGTTGGTATTGACCGTGGTGAAGTGCCTGAGGGTTGGCAGAATGCATGCAAAGTACTACTATACAAAGGCAAAGGGGATAAAAGCGAGTGTTCAAAAAGAAAAGAAAATATGATATCAAGGAAGACACATAGGAGACATATATCGTCGTTAGGGTACAGATAACCACATTTATCAAATAAAGGAAAGCAAATAAATATATAAAAGTCATTGCCTTTTCTCATATCACATACCTGTTCTGCAAAGCCAAAGGTACAATCCTGTCCGACACCCACAGCAACCATACTCCTGAGGAAGTTCATGCAGCTGATACCCTGGGGACCGTAAAATGGGTCGCCTGTGGTGTCAATGGGCCAGCATCGAGGGTGAAGAAGTTCTGGTGGCGCTATCTTTCCATCGGGGCAACATTCGATCGCTTCTCCGTTCGCTGAAAACGAAGAATCAAACCATGTATCAAGACAGTAGGTCATTAGCGTCATTACTACCCTCTGCTTGACCTTTGATTATCTGGAGATATTGAATCATATGCTCTTGGTCATTTTTGAGTGACAAATGACTTGCCTTGTCCAATCTCAAACCCCAAATCTGAAGATATGAGCGATTATAACCAAACATATTAACGTAGAGAACTCTTTACCCATGGCTGGGAAGGGAATGTGAGCGAAGTCGTGGTCAAGAAACTGTGCCCATTGCATGACTGATGACGTAAACTGCGGGTCTGGCCTATTTGCATCTACCAGGATGTTGTTGGCGACGATACGCTCGTTCGGCAGAGTAGATCCGTCGCTGGCTAGCGTTCGAGGTGCTGACACACCTGGTAAGGAAAAACATTTAGATCGAAAGTCTCCTGTACTGCCACAGTTATTATAATGAAACGTGACACCAGACCATCAGTTAGAAACATGGAAGACATCCTGAACGCTTCCTACCGTCATCGTAGGTTGGTGGAAGGATTCTCTGGGTCGGGGTGTTGCTCATACCCCAGGTTGGGTTCTGCAGGTTATTGCATGACCCATCAGCGGTGCGGTACTTGCTGTTGGGATCACACCTGGGATTCCGGGGGCACATGTCACTGAGCTTGGAGTCTGCAACCTTCATGTTCCTCAGACCGTGAGCTCCCTGATCTTTCGTCAGACCAAACCTGCAAAAGCAAGACGAATCACATCTGTGTCTGACTCATTTTCTTTCTCTTTGGTTTTGTTATGACTCCTGATATGAGATATTAATGGGCACCAATGATAAAGAATGCCTGAGAGGATTTGAGCTCATGAACATTTCCAATTGACCTATAGCAAACACCGCTAAATCATAACACACTCAATTTGTTAATGCCTATCAGCTGCCTGCCATTTGCAACGCACCTACAGCGGAACATCCTAGCTCTTATCATTATGCATTAGGAATTGTCAGAGGCAATTCTCTGATGACACAGTCACATACCTTTGTGATGGTGATGAGAGATGTTGCTAGTGTATCTTTATACTATCAACATTTATCCATTTGAAGCCTTTTGTGGTTTTACAAACATGTTTACTAGCGCATTGACTTCAGAGCTTACTTGCCATTGTTAATGTTTTACGAATAGCCTCATAACCCACATTATCAAAGCCTGGGAATGCACCCCAGTAAACTCTTCCCGCTGTTCATTCAAGAAGAAACATAAAACAATCTGCCACAGTCTTACACAAATAAGTATATGAGGGACTGGACTAGTTCAGAAATTGAGCCAACAGTTCGCTCAGGATTAAGTCTTTATACAATCACAGTAAGTGGAAGTGGTTATGCAATCAATATGATCTGATTTGGAGTGTTATTTTGTATCATGATAAACGATGATGACACAGAAATGGTTCACTGAAAGTTAATTTTGTATGTACGTCCTCTTGGACACATAATATCTGGGTAAAAACTATCATCTAGACTTAGAAAGAAACGGGGACTTCCAGAAAGATATAATAAAGGAATCTAAAGTAACCCTGCAAAAATCTGGTTAGGAGAAGAACCTTAGCGTATTCACAATAGGTTTATGAGTTCTAAACATACATAATTCCCTTGCTCATTGAACTTTTTCATGGGTACAGGGAGTGAGATACCGGGGCAGTCTTTCAGAGCTAATCTAAGGCATAGGTGACATGGAGAATGGCCTCTTCGGCTGCAGATACTCACTCTTTGACCATGTTCGCTGAGGCAGCGTTAATGACTGAGGCACGCCGGTCCATGTCCTTAGCTCCGCTGCTAATTTTAAAGACACGCAGGTGATGGTATGCAGGCGAGGTTTTGGGCAGGATTATGTTGTTCCTGAAGTAGGGAAGGAGCACTAAGGTCAGCTCTACAGTACATGGTGGGCTGGGAGATGTACCACAGCTTTGGGTAATGCATCATATCTGTCACAGCAAAGGAATTTGATCTCTCTCTCTCTCTCTCTCTCTCTCTCTCTCTCTCTCTCTCTCTCTCTCTCTCTCT
>JAUTXX010390958.1:0-13124 GCA_032273605.1 Panulirus laevicauda
ATAGAAATGGGAGGAGATACAATGAAGGAAATGACAGATTTTTAAGTAGTTGGGATCTATTTTGGGTAAGTTTGATGATATGGAAAGAGAGATAAGGGAGAGAGAAATGCTGGGCAGGAGAGTCATTGGGTCCCTTACTAGAATAATGAAGGGAGGAGGTGTAAGTACAGAAGTAAAAAAATGGATTAAGGGACATGGAATGGATCACTTAGGCTAAGAATCTAGGCTTTGGAAATGAGCTATTTGAGAAGAGCATATGGTATGACTAGAAGTAATGAATAAAGTAATGAGGGTGTGTTTGAGAGATTTGGTGTGAAAGGGAATGCAAAGATAATGAATTTTGGAATGTATGAAATGTAATACTTTGAGGTGGTATGGGCTTGTGGGAAAACTGCAAGACAGGGAATTTACAAGGAGAGTGCATGATAGTATGATTAAAGGGGTTGGTGTGAGAGGAAGATGACCTGTGATGTGGAGAAATTGAAAGGAAGAGTACTAAAAGGAGAGAAATAGGGGAAGAATGTGGATGATACCAGTGAATGCAAAGGAGGCATGTAAGGACATGGATAAGTGAAGACACTTTTGCCATGGCTACCCCCTTGACGGGATTTCCCGGGTGGAATGGGCATCAGAAATAGAAAGATCCATCATAGATATAAAAATCCATGGTGTTTTTCCAGCAGTTGTAGCAGCCTGCTGATCACATCTATGGGTAATTTATAGAAACAAGCATCTGCTTGAATTTTAAATGATGAAAGGAGACAATAAAACATCTTGTGATGAGCAGTGGCTACATAAGAAGTGATAATTACATGTTTGAAATCACCTGTTCATACTGTATGGGGAGGGAGTTATACACTCAGGGACCCAATCTGTTGAACATTTCCATCATAAAGCCTTTTAAACTAATGTGTAATATCTACTTTTACCACATCCTTATTATTTACATCTTTTCATTTTTTTAACAAGTTTCCTTCTTAGTCTCATGTTATGTTCTCAGATTGTTTTGTCCCAACATCTTTCCAAGAACTGATCTCTGTACATCATTAGTGGTGCAAAAACTGAAGGGTTGTGATCAAGTCACCCTTCACTCCTCTGTTTCATGGTGCACAAATGTAAGGTCTCTATCCTTTTTCTGTAACCCAGTTGTCTTGATTCTTGTATCATCCTTTTAACCCTCCTTTGTATCTCCTCTATTAATTCTGTGCTCATTTTAAGTGTGGTGACCAAACTTGAGAAGCATATTCTAGTTTTAGCCAAATGTAAGATTTGAACAGCTCATTGAATATTTTCTTATTTAGATACTTGAAAGTTATTTTAATATTTGCTACCAGGCAGTTTATTTCCTACTGTAGAATTCTGGTGATAGGTTTAAGATGATGTCATCTCCTATATCCTTGTCACACACAGAATTCTGAAGTTTTCCTGCTCAATAATGTTCATACTGAGGTCTTCTTTCACTGTGTTCCATCCTCGTTACATCTGCTCAGGTTGAATTTCATCACCTATGTGTTAGACCAACTTTGTAGTCTGTCTAGGACCCCTTGTAAATTGATGCAAATCTTGTTTTTATTCATTCCCCTCTTGACCTTTGCATCATCAGCAACATATTCGGGTAGGAGTCTGCCTTTTGGTAAGTGGTTTACGGGAGAAAATCCGCAGTTTATGCCTATGGGGTTTAGCAAACACTATTGTCAGAAGGTGTTTATCCCCAGACATGCAAGTGAATGCTCCAGACCCATTTTAGTCTCTGAAGGAGCTACAAAATGAAGAGTCCCTGATCCCATGCAGTTACATTTCCCTTTATTATGCTTGCAACACTGATCCCTTCAGAGGGAAATGAAGTTTTGAGGTGAAGAGTGATGATCATTTATTTTACATGGAAGTCTTGCAAACTGGCCTCCAGATTCACACACAACCCACCTGCCTCTATTTGTGTACCTTTTTTCTCTCCTTTGTGAATCAGGGTGAATTAAGAATGATACCTCCTTGTGCTGGGAGTGTGTAGGGACCTTAATTTTAAGGAGTAGTCCTGTGGAGTGACAATGCACACTGCCCAGTGGCCTGCCAAATGTTGAAGGGAAGGCTTATGGCCCTCAGGTTAGGAGACGATAAAGCCCAATTGCCTCTTGTAAAGGGGTTAAGGTTGTCATTTTCTACAGAGAAAAGAAAATAATCTTAGTCGTGAAAACTTCATTTCAGTGTTTTTATTTTACTTTATCTTCTCTTATTATGGTATTTATTGTTATGATTGTTTTTTGTTGCACCTAATTTCTTTTAAAGCTGATTTTTAGGTGATGCTTCAGTATGATTTACTATCTCTTCATTTCATGGATAAAGTAGTCCATATTGAAAAACACAGAGAATAAAAATCCTCTTATATAGACCTACTATTAATGTTTAATGTAAGAGAGTATGAAAGCCTCTCCTATAATGTGTTCTTGTACTTTGTGTGATATGTATGTAACCCAAAGCCTGTCAGTTTCTCATGTTTACCTCGTGTCTGTTAGCTCTGTTGTCCACTCCATTCGTTGCTTAACTTTTGCAAAGTCCATTTGCATTATTCATATTTACCCATGTTATTGTATGTCCATGTTTTACATATGTCTTATGACCTACTGTATTGACTATTTGATCTTGTGAAAAATATTGTGATTTAACATTTTTACTAAATTTATACTTAATAGACATGTATGAATTTATGTTCTCTATCTCCTGCCCTTCACAAGTCCTTGTCTCCTTCTCCCCTTTTCTTGTAACAGTCTTCCCATCTTCATTCCTTTCAACTTATAGCAGGTTAATCAATTAACATTTTTCTTTTTGTACTCACTTGTAGTAGTTTAGTGTGCCAGAGTTTAGATATATATTCCCATGGACATCTTTCTCATTGTCAGATATTGTCTGAAAATATGTATGCAGTATGTATTAAGTATAGTTTTGTGTCACATGATGATGCGGTATCCTTAGGCTGATAGAGTATTGTTCAGATGCCAGTAGGCTTCCTTATTTATATGATGCAGCATTGATCACATGGTATAGAGTTTTTTTGATAATGTATATTCCTCTATTTTTTTTATTGAGAAGCTGTCTTCATCTCTGCTGCATTTTTGTTTATATTTATCAAAACACACTAACATTTTGCAGAAGTGATAAGATTTCAGGACATTATCTTTTTTTAATGTTTTGATGAGAAACTGATGTCCATGGCTCACCATCAAAAGGATTTCTGTTAAAATGCAACTGCAAGAATAGATAGATTTATATTGCTGTAAAATTCACATGTTGAAAATTCAATTAGAGGAACTACGTCAATTTGGGAAAAAAAATTATTTTAGTTTGAGTTACAGGTAGTTGATTGTGCCTATTAGTAGTTACATTTTTGTACTCCCTTAGATAATAATGGATTTAAATGAACTGAAATGGCTCAGTTATTACATGCATATTAAGTGTTTTATATTATTGCACCGAATGAATATTATCATAGTCTCAATTTTTTTAAACTCTCAAACCACTCAGTTGTGTATATCACAGATACTGCCTTGTTGCCTTGTTTTGTGTAAACACCTTTTTATCACCATTTGTATAGATGATTTTTAGAATTATAATGAATAGCATATAATTTAAGTCGGGATGTTGATCCAGAAGATATTGGGCAACTATTTACTCATATACTCAGATTCTTCCTGGATTATCCAGTGACCAAGGGATAGGAGAGAGACGTGCTCTCTGTGGGAATGATATATACTTAATCTGATATCTTGCTGATAATTTATGGGTAAACATGCATTTTGTCCTCTAGGATAGGATCACCTTGGATGAAATGCTGCTTATCACTGTCTTTTATAAAGGTACAAGGCTTACATTATGGGCTGAACTCTGGAATATTGCAAATTTTCAATCTTCTTACTCTGTCGTCTGTGCTCAAAAACATGAGCAAACAGATGGCTTGTGCTTTTTTTCTCTTTTCTTATTTATGATTTTTGTTACACCTCTTCATAAGCCAGTAATCCTGTATTGTATCAACTTTTTTAGATATAGAACAAATTATTTGTTTGTTTTCTTATTTTTCAGTGATAGAGGACAAAAGATTTGTTTTTTCCTTCAATTAGATTTTTATAATTTTTTACTTAAGGAGACTACACACTCTACAAATTTATTTACAACTGGGGTGCTTCGTATGCATTCTATATCCTCACTTTTGGCCATCTTAGCACATTTCATTATGATTATTTTCATCTGAAATGTCTCCCATGTGGTCCCCAGTTTTTGCCCTCTTCGACCATTTAGTCAAACTCAAGCAGTAAATTGTCACTTTTTCCAGTTGGTTTCTCATGTGTGATATTTTTGCTTTCCATGCTACTATGTGAATAGACAAGGTCCTGCACGGTTGGTGTATGAGCTCTCCTGGTTCTCATATAATGTTATGTGCTGATACAGGAAATTCTTTAGTATGAATTGTGGGAACTTGGGTCTCCAGGACCTTCTGTCTCGATAATAAGTTATCCCAGTTTATTTCTTTTCAGTTGAAATAACCATAATCAGGGCTTTACCATCTCCAAAGAGGGAGTGTCTTGCTCCTATCTTCACTATCCTGATGATTCCCTTATTGATATTAGTTTAATGTTGTTCTGGGTCTTTACAATTCTTTGGAGGGCTATCGAGTAATAAGTCAACAATAAACTTATTTCTCTAAACTTAATGGTGCCTATTATCAAAAGGGCCAATTTCCCTTTTCTTTTATCTTCTTTGTCCATCTTTGCTGTTGTGTACCCCTCTGGGAATATTAGACAAGACTTAAATTTTAATGAGTTTATCTTAATAATTGTAAGGATTGCTTTCCCTGATTAGGCCTTTGAACTCAAGGCTGTATACCATTTACTAATAAGCTGTTTGCATTTTTATACATAATCTCAGCCTTAAGCACATACTGCTTATCAACTTTTTAAAGAGGAGCGTTGGCTGCACTGTTACGAATGAATAAGTAAATGAATAGATAATAGCAACTACACACACTCAGCATCTGCACAAGGAAACAAAAATATTTCCAATTCAATCTCGCTTCAATATCGGCAACACATTTCTTTTTTTCTTCGTTCGCAACAGCACTCAACACCTTCATATGTGTTTAGTTTAAAAAGATTTTTGTTCACCTTTTTAAAGTTATAGATTAACATTCAAAGGTAAGAAAAGTTTTCAAAAGTAGGTAAAATGATGAGGGATAATGTCAAGTGCATGTGGGAATAATAGGTTTTCCTTTTTCTTGAAATTTTTTTCACACTATTTCATCCACAAATACAGCACTGTTGGTGAATAGCATGGATGTATATGAATATATTCCGTGCATTACTTTGCTTAAGTAGGAAATGTCTTACAAATTGGAAAAGAATTTATGAATAACATATAATGCAGCTTGCAGTGGATATGAAATTGAGGAGTGGCTAGCACATATGAGCAGGATGCTGGAAATGTTTTCTCAGGAAATATTCTTGCTCTTTATCTATCATCTGTTGTCAAAGTCTTTCATCACCTCAGAGTTACATAAAGAAAGAATTAGGCAAACTTGTTAATTTCTTCCTTAGGCATACTTGTTAATTACTTCCTTAGGCATACTTGTTAATTTCTTCCTCATAAAAGAAGTTGTGGAGATGGCCTCTTGTGCTGGCCTCCCTCTTCATTATGTAATCATGCTGAAATTACTTGAGTCACTTGTTTGGTCATGTATCTCATGTTATTCTTCACTTTCCTCACCAACTGATACATATCATAGGTGCTCCCTCTCATCATACATGCCAAGATGCTCCTTCTCATCATAAATAGCATGGATGCACCTTCTCATCACTGAGGTCATCCAACAGTTTATGAATTTTCCATGAGGTAACTGTAGAAGCATGACTTTTGGGTCATTGACCATGCACCTATGCTGGTAGTTAAAGAGGTACTGTGAAGAGCATGATTTTTTCCCGCACCCTTCTGGCAATGGAAATTATGTTTGTTAGGTACTAAGGTATGAAAAGAATGCCAGAGGTACAAAAAGTTAAATCATGTTTATGGGAACCCGCCTTAAGGGGCATGTCTTGTATCAGTCTACTGTGGAGAGTAAAATTTTTCCCACACCCATCTGGCAATGAAAAATACATTTGTTGGGTACTTAGGTATGAAAAGTCTGCCGGATATTTAAACTGGTAGGAAAAGTTAAATTATCATATGTTTATGGGAACCCTCCTTAAGGATCATCATCTTGTGTAAGTCTGTGTTCTGTTCTACTCTTGCGTTACCCTACTTGAGACCCCTCAGATTGGGAGGGATGCCTCTGCCAAATGGGGAATATTGCTCTTCAAAGAGTAATGTAGATTAGGTCTTTAAGATTTTGGGATTCTTCCTCATCTCCTCCACTTAAAAGAACTAGTTCCAAAAGTATTTTTTGTGAGCACCAGTTAAACTTGGTAAAAGAGAATCTATATTGATATGGTTGGCACTGTGCTACTATCATTGCACCACCTCGCTAATGCGGGAGACAGCGACAAAGTATAGTAAATAGATAAATGTTATTATTAGTTATTATTATTATTATTTATTTTATTATACTTTGTCACTGTCTCCCACATTAGCGAGGTAGCGCTAGGAAACAGACAAAAGAATGGCCCATCCACACATATACACCTATATATAAATAAACCCCCATATATGCACATATACATATCAACATATGCATGCATATACTTACATGTACACAGACATTTATACACATGCACATATTCATACTTGCTTGCCTTCATCCATTCCTGTCGCTACCCTGCCCCACAGGAAACAGCATTGCTACCCCACCTGCTTCAGCTTGGTAGCACCAGGAAAACAACAAAAAGGCCACATTCGTTCACACTCAGTCTCTAGCTGTCATGTGTAGTGCACTGAAACCACAGCTCCCTATCCACATCCAGGCCCCACAGACCTTTCTATGGTTTACCCCAGAAGCTTCTCATGCCTTGGTTTAGTCCATTGACAGCATGTCAACCCATGTATACCACACCGTTCCAATTCATTCTATTCCCCACACACCCCCCACCCTCCCGCATGCCCAGGCCCTGATCGCTCAAAATCCCCCTCTCTCCAACCTTCCACCTCCAACTCAGCAGAGAACATGGCAGTCTCTTCTTTTCATGGATGCCTTAGAGAATAAGATCTTGTTAGCAGGGCATCCTAATATTTTGTATCAGTTAATTACTTCAGGAGTTTGCAGAAAATAGTCGACATTCTGTCTAGAACTACATTCCTCCCTTGAGAGGCATCTATAGAAGATATAGTCTTCAGATTGATCCTCATTAGGAGTTTCACCTGAGGTAGACTTCACCATATTCAGTGCTTTCCTTTCAGTTATGAAAGACATCCAAATGCATAATCCCGACACTATCCTTGTCACTTGGAACCACTGGAATGAACAGTTGGAACAACATCCTCTTCTCTCCAACATACCCATGTACACAGTTTCTTTGGGAGTGGGATCTTTTCTATTGTTGTGTCCTGTACAGAAATGTTTCTTCACCACTGGCCAGTTTCAGTTCCATGTCGACTTCACCTATTCTCACGTCTGTTGGCTTTTTGGTTCTAAGCACTCAGTCTTAGGTGTTTTATGTCATGAAGCTATCATCTCATTCTGCTTTCACAAGTGTAGGAACCTCATTTCCAGTGACCTTGCTAAGTGCCTCAGATCCTCCAAAGCCTGCCAATATCAATCAGTTTGGAAGTCCTTCCAAAATATGTAAAGATAGATGATTAATTCACCATCTTACAGGGTTTGTGCCGTTTATTCCTTAGTCCTGTATTTCATTACCAGTGCTAGGGTACCACACCTTAGCATAAAAATATGAGCTTCAGGAACACTTTTTTATTACTATTTGTGTTTTTGGGGAGAATTTTATGCTTGTGTGTGTATGCATATAGAATTAATCTTAGACGGCCCACAACAAAATTAAAGTTTCTTTTACACACCACCAGCTCCAGCTTTTCATCTTTGTTTATAGCTGAGGAAGGTTTTAGAATTATTTCAGCCTGATGGCTTTTTATATAGTTTATATTTCAAAGCTTTGCTCCAGATGTTCCCATTTCTCATCATACTATCCTTGGAATGTAGAGTGGATGAGACTCATTCTTTGTCTAATCTCACTAACTTTATCCTGTTTCATCAAGACCTGGACTGGGTAAGGTTTCATCCTCTCCCTAATTTTTTCACCATGAATAAAATATGCATAGTTGCCTTTAAGGACATCGTTATTTGTAGCTATGAAGAAGAGAATATACTGTTACAACATTCTTTTTCTGGCAAGTACCATTGAGACCTATGCAGATTCCAATATGGACACGTCTACTGATCGTATTTTTACTTCTTCTTGGCTTCTTTTGACAAGAAACAATACTACATATCAAACACGCCTTGAAGTTTGATCATGCTCCAAATCCCAGCATCACTGAGGTCTAAAAGATGGTATCCACTTTGACCTATCTAAGGGATATCTTAATGTAAGACATTGATCATAAAGGGTATGGAGCTCTGTCAGGTGGATCTATAAGACACATCCTGTGTAGCTAAAGTGAGTATGTCAGGTACCTCTTCCATATCCACTGCTCACCATCTTATTCATTTCTACACTAGTTTGAAGTTTCCTAATGGTATCCATTTGATTATGCTCTAATCTCGCTTGCTCATTGGCTGATTCCTGTTTGAAAGAAAAGGCATTTTGAACTTGAAAAAGGTTATTGTATCCTAATGAAGGGGCTAGTTGAAAAATTCTACTTTCACTGTAACCTTTCTTCCCCTTTTTATCACCTCAGTGTACTTCCTTCAGTGTGTTGTTGGATTTTTCATGAATGATTGATTTCAGTGTTTTTGCAGCATTTGTAATTGAGGTTGTGAAGTATGTTCTGTTACTTTAGACAGATTAGCAAGCAGTAGTCCATATATGGTGATCCTGTCTGAGAGGGCAAGAGATGGATTTACCCACTGTTTCTTACTGGGCTTATGCTGTAAAGAAAAAATGGCTCTTCAGAAGCTCAAAACCCACATCATGTACTAATGATCTTTTCAGGAGAATCTTGCTTTCTAAATAATGCTTTGATATAAGGAAAGACTTTCAACTTAATTTAGGAGTATTTAATTGCTTTACATGTTTATTATATTTTTTGTATTATACTTGGTTCCCGCATCAATGATGTAGCGCCAGGAAACAGATGAAGAAAGACCCATCCACTCACATAAACATATATACACATAGATGCACATACATGTACATATACATACATATATATATACATATACACATACATACATATACATCCACACTTATATACACATGTACATATTCATACTTGCTTGTCTTTAACTATTCCCCATGCCTCCCAGCCCCACAGGAAACAGCATCACCACCCCCTGCAGTTGGGTAGTGCCAGGAAACATACCCACTCTCTATCTGTCATGTGTAATGCACCAAAGCCACAGCTCCCTATCCACATCCAGGCCCTATAGACCTTTCCATGGTTTACCCCAAACATTTCACATGCCCTGGTTCAGTCCATTGACTGCAGGTCGACCCCAGTCAATCACATCATTCCAATTCACTCTTCCGTGCACGTATTTCATACTCCTGCGTGTTTAGGCCCGTCACTTAGAATCTTATTCATTCCATCCTTCCACCTCCAACTTGGTTTCCTGTTTCTCCTTGTTCCCTCCACTTCTGACATATATCCTCATTTTCAACCTTTCTTCACTCATTCTTTCCATATGTCCAAACCATTTCAACGCATCCTCTTCTGCTCCCTTAACCAAAAATTTTTCATTACCACACATATCTCATCCATTCATTATTTACTCACTCAAACCATTTCACACCACATATTGTCTTTGAACATTTCATATTCAACACATCCACCCTCCTCTGCACAACCCCCTCTACAACCCATGCCTTGTAACCATTAATAGTGTTGCAACTACTATTCCTTTGAACATAACCATTTTTGCTTTTCGAGATAATGTTCTCTTTTTCCACAAATTCTTCATCACTCCAAAACCTTTGCCCCTTCCCCAACCTTATGATTTACTTCTGGTTCCATGGTTCCATTGCTGCTTAGTCCACTTCCAGATATCTAACACACTTCACTTCCTCTATTTTTTTTTCCATTTAAACTAACATCCCAACTAACTTGTCCCTCAATCCAACTGAATCTGACAACCTTGCTCTGAGTCACATTTACTCTCAAGTTTCTCCTTGCACATACTTTTCCAAACTCAGTTACTAACTTCTGCAGTCTCTCATTTGAATCAGCCATAGGCAATTGAAGATAATGCAAGTAAAAGTAAAGTAATGGTATTTGAAAGGACACGGAGTGAAAGTATAAATTTTCTAAGACCATATTGTGTAAAAGAAGAAAGTGTACTAAATTGTACTTTGGATATAAGGGGATTGGGAGGGGAGACTGGAAGAGGTGAGAGAATTTATGTGCTTTGGAGCTGTTTTGGGTAAGTTTGATGTGGAAGGAGAGATGACGGAATGAGCAATACAGGGTAGAAGAGTCATTAGTTTCCTTAATAGAATAATGAAGGGTAGAGGTGTAAGTATGGAAGTGAGGAAAGGATTAAGGGACAGCATAGTCCTTCCAACCCTGATCTGTACAGCTAAAACATGGAAATGGAATGAGTCACAAAAGTCAAGAATCCAGGAATGAGCTATTTGAGAAGAGCTTGTGGTGTGACTAGATGGAGTGAAGAAAGAAATGAAGTGGTGTATGAGAGATGTGATATGGCAGGGAATGCAAAGAGAATGAGTTGTGGTGTGTTAGAATGGGTGAAGCATAATACTTTAAGGTGTACACTTAATATCTAACACACTTTCTCCAGTTTTTCTCCATCCAGACTCGCATCCCATCTAACCTGTCCCTAAACTCAGCTGAACCTAATAACCTTGCTTTTATTCACATTTACTTTCAACTTCCTTCTTTCACACACTCTTCCAAAATCAGTCACCATTTTCTGCAGTTTCTTACTCAAATCAGCCACCAGTGCTGTATCATCAGTGAATGACACATGACTCACTTCCCATGTCCTGTTGTCCCTAATAGACTGCATACTCACCCCTCTCTCAAAGACTAGCATTTACCTTCCTCACCACCCCATCCATAAACAAATTAAACATGCCTTACACCCTTGATAAAAATTTCTCACTGCTTCTAGCAGCTTATCTCCCACATCATATATTCTGAGGACCTTCTTCGAAGCATCTTTATCAAGCTTATCATATGCCTTCTATAGATCCATGAATACCACATACAAATCCATCTGTTTTTCTAAGTATTTCACGTACACATTATTCAAAGCAAATTCATGATCCACACATCCTCTGCCTATTCTGAAACCACACTGCTCCTCCCCAATCTGATGTTCTGTGCACGTCTTCACCCTTTCAATACTCTCCCATACAATTTTCTAGGTATACTCAACAAATTTGTGCCTCTGTAGTTTAGACATTCACCTTTATCCCCATTGCCTTTATACATTGGTGGTGTACATGCAGTCCTTCAATCCTTAGGCCCATTCACATCCAAAACTCTCTCTTTTAAACGGCCATCAATGAATACAAAATCTAATGATGCCTGTTGACTGTCTCTCCTACACATATATGTATACTTATGTATATCCCTTTTTTCGACTAAGTATTCCCAATCATCAGTCATTTTTCAGTACACAACTCCACAAGCTCTTCACCGTTTCCATTCATAACACTGAGTACCCATGATTACCAATTATACATTCAACTGCCACATTACTTACCTTTGTCTTTAGATCACCCATTATCAATACCCGGTCTCATGCACCAAAACTGCGAAAACACTCACTCAACTGCTCTCAAAATGCTTACTTCATGATCTTTCTTCTCATTGCCAAGTGCACAAGCAGCAATAATCACCCATCTCTCGGCATCCAATTTCAGTTTTACTCACCTCAATATAGAATTTACTTTCACTCCCACAACTCCTACTTCAAGAGTAATGCTACTCCTTCCTTAGCTCTTGTCCTCTCAGCAACCCCTGACTTTATTCTCAAGATGTTTCCAAACCATAAATCTCGCAGAGTTGATGCAGTAAGTTTCAAGAAGGTCTCTGGCTTCTAATGATGATGATCTTCGCCTTAAACCTGATGAATATCCAGTTTTGTGGCTGTTAGTAAAAATTCTTACACTGATGGGAGATAGGGATTATGATAACCCTCAGGTATTCATTAAATGTTTTGTTGATGGAAGAAGTCGGGGATCTGTCACCTCTGGGAAGAGGATTCTTCCCATGTATTCCCTGCGGAAGGTAACTGAAAGGGATTTGAATGGGGGGGGGGGAATCTTCCCATCCTGTTTAACTTTTCTAAAAGAAGGAACAGAGAAAGGGGCCAAGTGAAGATTTTTTCCTTCTTAAGGCTCAGTCATCTGTTCTTGATGCTACATCGCCAATGTGGGAAATGCTGAATATGTCCAAACCATTTTTAACATAGCCTCTTTTGCTGTCTCATCCACACTTTTTATTACCACACATTTCTCTTACTCTTTCATTCCTTATTCAATCAAACCAACTCACACCACATATTGTCCTCAAACATTTCGTTTCCAACACACCCACCCTTCTTTGCACAACCATATCTATACCCTATGCCTTTCAGTCATATAATTTTGTTGGAACTACCATTCTTTCAAAAAACTTGCTCCCAAGATAACGTTCTCTTCACACATTCTACATATGTAGGGCTCCCAGAATCTTTGCCCCTTCCCCATCCTTTGACTCACTTTCACTTCCATGGTTCCATTTGCTGCCAAGTCCTCTCACAGATATCTAAAACACTTCACTTCCTCCAGTTTTTCTCAATTCAGACTTACATCCCAGCTAACTCGTCCCACTTCCTCCAATTTTTCTCAATTCAGACTTACATCCCAGCTAACTTGATCCTCCACTCCACTGAACATAATAACCTTGATTTTATTATTTACTCTCAACTTTCTCCTTTCCCACAATTTTCCAGACTCAGTCACCAACTTCTGCAGTTTGTCAATCAAATCAGCCACCACTCCTATATCATCGGAAAACAACCACTGACT
>JAUTXX010391069.1:0-13122 GCA_032273605.1 Panulirus laevicauda
TATATATACAATTTACAACACTTTGCTGACAGAAGCCGTGGTCAACTTACCATCACTACAGATAACTTGCTCAAGTGTCGTCAGGACCCTCTTGAGAAGGTGTATACGTCCCAGTGTCCCGGTTTTATTGTACACTACAATAACTTCACTAGTAAAGGTCTCAGTGTGCCGAGTCTACTGTACTCAACAGTAACTTCACTATAACAACACCAGATAGTTCTCAAGCAGTGGTCAGCGACATACATTATCCAGTGTTACACTTCATGGTAATATACGAAATCTTGTAGCAGTTGGCGTGTAATCCTTAGGAAACACTCGCAGTCATGATAGTCTATGAAACTGAGCACTGACGCATCATTATATATAAATAAAAAAGTTGAGGTGTAAATGCGTGAGCGAGAGAGCCTGGAGGCAGCGGCACCCAGCGGAGGGGAGCACGGGAGCGGGTACCGTCCACCCTCGGCCAGAAGGTGCTGGGAACTGGCAGTGAGATGCGCCGCCACCACCACCTCGGTGGTGGTGGTGTGTGTGTGTGTGCCTGCCTGCCTGTCCGCTCCACCGCTAGCTGCGTGGGTGAAGGGGTGGTGGCCCTCCTCTCACACACTCTCCTTTTATCCCCAGCTCTCCCTCCTCCCTCTCTCCTGTCCGCGGGCAACACTGGCCTCAACTAATGCACTCTATTTTCTGAGTATCTCGCTGCTGCTTTACCCCGGGATCATCTCTCAGTGATACATACACCTATTTGCCATATTATACTGTGACGCAATTTGTCTTAATCTCTTCAGTTTGTACAGACGTTCGCTCTTACCATTTGGTTCATTTTATGTCCATGGGTTACTTTGACCTACCTCATCTGACCTCGTCCCTCATCTCACGTAACACTTCTTGGTCTGTGTATATCATTCCTTCTCACTCACCCCTAGATTTTAGTTTGTGATAAAATGATCCATTTTCATGTAACAGAAGTAAGAAGATATTGTTAACTTTAGCTCAGAACTCTCACGCACGTACACATACATAGAGAGCTTTATTTTCGGTGTCTCGCTGTTCTATTTGGTGCTTCATTGATGTCTCATTTTCCGTCAGAAATCATCGCTCACCAATCTATTCTTTCCAGCTCTACACGTCTCACACTGCCATCTGCACAATCCGCCCAGTACCACCCCTCTTCATCCTGCCTTGCCCCTTCCCGTACGTCACAGTCATTCACACTCCACCTAGCCTCTCAGTCCTTTCCTGTCCCTCGTACGTAGTTCTCTCACGCTCTCCCCCTCCCTCTTCGACTCTCCTCGCTCGTCCCCGACCGTACCTGTTCTTCCCGCTCCTGTGTCCCTCCAAGCTCCTCTCTGCCTCCCCCCACCCCCCTGCCCTACCCCTGCCCTGCCCATCATTACCCTGCCCGTTCTTGTCCCTCCCCGCCCTCCCATATCCTTTCCTGTCCAGGCGCGTCCTATTTCGCTCCTCCACGTCCTTCTCCGCCCCTCTCCTCCCCCTCTTCACACACGCCTGAGATCTTCCAACACCGCCCTATCGTGGATGTGAGCACTGGAATACTGTGACCAGAGGTTCTCCCTGTCTCTCGTCACCTGTGTTGTGCAGTAGCCCTACTCTATCCGTATCTCTTCCTATCTCCCAACACATGTTGTGTAAGCGGTGTGGCCCGGGTCTCTCCGTACGACTCGTCACCTGTGATGTGTGGTAGCACTGAGACCGGCGTCTCTCCCTTCGTCCCACCACCAGTGTTCCATGAGTTATTGTAGGATCACTGCATCTCATAACCTGTCGTCTTCCTCATAAGAGGCGATGGTGACCCGCTGTACCCTGTAACACACTAAGGCTCACACTTCAGCGGTGGACGGGGAATACAGTGAGGACCAGGTGGGGGCAGGAAGGTGTGGCCGGTCTGAGTGGTGCAGCAGCCCTTACGGTGAACCACTGCCGAGGAGGTGGTGAAGGACTTGTGTATACACAGGAGTGATACACACTAATGATGACACTGTGGAGGTGGACAACCTAACGAACAAGCTAATGACATTTGAGAACCAATGTGACAAAGACGATTGATGTACCAGCGGCTGAAATTATGTTAATAGAATTATAATCTTCTGGATCACAAGGATATGTTAAATAGGGTAAGGATGAAGACAAACGTAGGGAGAACGATGAGCATATGAAGTACTGCCAAGAGCAGCAGAGAGAAGCGGGTGGATAAAGATGCTGAGAGCTGCGTGTAAGGAGAGTCTATGTGATGGGGTTGGGGAGAAAGAGGGTGAGAGTGCAGGGTGTGGGCTTTAGAGAGACTAGAGAAAGGTGCAGTTATTAGCATTCGGGATGAGTTGGACTGGAGGCGAGCTGTGCGCATTCGAGAAAATTGCCTACCTTGTGGTGGGGTTGTGGAGAGACCGTCCTCAGACGGACTAATGGTGAGGTTGTGGAGGAGAGTGACCAAGCCGTATCTGCGAAAAGGCCGTGCTCAGACATGGACATGAGGGAGGTTGTAGAAAGACTGTGCACTAAGAGGAAAGTATGAAGAAGCTGTGAGGGAACCGACCTCCGACAAGGACATAGAGGGAGGTGTGGAGAGATCGTACCACGTCAGGATTTTGTCGTTACCAAGAAAATACATGGCGGTCCTTACAGTTTTTTTTTTTTTAACAAATCATACAGATGTTTTTGACAATTTTTATTCCTTATGGTCTGATGCGAGAGGATGAGGAGAACTGTGTACGAGACCGACACTCAAGGCTCCACACGTGTGGCCTCACTCAAGAGGAGGAGGTATTCACGCCACACTCACCACACCACTCCGTTCTTCCTTCAGCAGGATGGTCTTGGGAAAGAAAGACTCTTCACTCAGAAACTTTTCCTAAGCCACAACTCACTTGTCTCTCCCTCTCGCCTGCTCACTGTACAGGGGTGAAGGGGGACGAGAATGGGTGGACAAGGAGGCGGAGGGAGAGTAAGGAGGAGGGGAGAGGCGCAAGAGGGCTGAGGAGGGCCGAGAAAATAAGGAGCTGGGGAGAGGGTGGGCGGCGGGAGCTAGAGATATTATGGCCATGAGGGAAGAGGTTAAGTCGGGGATTTTAGGAGAGTCTTCAAGGGGAGGGGAAAGACGGAGGGGAGTGATGGAGATCTGAAAATGGAGGGGAGAGGTAGCATTCTGGTGAGGGAGAGGTAGCATTCTGGTGAGGGAGAGGTAGCATTCTGGTGCGGGAGACGTAGCTCTCTTGTGAGGGAGAGGTAGCTCTCTAGTGAGGGATAGATAGTCCTCTGGTGAAGGAGTGAGTGAAATGCAGAAGAGAAAAATGAGAGTACGGAAGGAAATACTTCTCTCACGGGGGGAAGTGGAGAACATGTAAGGTAGAAGAAAACGGTGAAAAGAAGGTTTACCAGAATAAACCATATATTGTTTGAAAAGGATGACTGAGACAAAGAAGGAAGGAGTGAAGCAAGGAGGAAGTGGCACATGAGAACATACGAGACGAGGCTTGATGGTCCATGATGAGGTTGTCTGCTGGTGGACAGAAATAGTATCCTAAGTTCCTAATCTTATTTGCAGAGAAGACAATATAGTAAAGCAGGAGGCTCCTCCCCGCCCACCACTCCCTCCGGGAACACCAGCCGGCAAGAAAATTTCTAAGAGGGAGCACCAGGAGCACATCCAGTGTAGAGAGAGGAGATTGATGCGGACATCTCACAGTAGAGTGTGAATGGGAGTAATGACCCGATCAGTTGGTGAGGTTGACACTCCAGGGAGGGCTCTCAAATATGAAGCGAAAAATCTACATTGAAATTGTTCATTAACACGATGTTTTTCCTTCCTGAAACAGGCTTAATTACTGGTAATTGATGTGACTGAAGGGAGGGGTCAGGGGACGCCACGTCTGACTAGCAAAAAAGTAGAGCAGAGGTTTAATGAGGAAAGGAACAAGAAAAAAAAACTGAGAGACAGAAGAAGGACGCTAAACAGATAGAGAAGATGAACCTGCAATGAAGGTAGAGAACCACTGTTTCCACAAAGAGGATGTGAAAAATACATGATGAATCAGAGACCAGATGAAGGAGAAGCTACGAGGCCGGGAGAGAAGGAGCATCCACGAGGGAGGAACAAGGAAAAACCTCAGGCAAGAAAAAGCTGAGGGAGCAAGAAAAGAAGCCAAGACAAGTTAGAGGACACGGGAGGACCTTAAGGAAGATGAGTTGGTGCAGGAGGGAGTAGAGGACCAGTAGAGTGAGCAGAGGACCTGCACCACACGTGATGATAACTAGAGTGTTGTGACACATGAGAAATTACACCACGGAAACTGGGGAACATTTACAGCTGCCTTGGATAAAGAGGCGATATTTGTATAGTATCCAGAGGCACTGTGGTATAGACTATATTAGAGAGGGAGAGAGGGATTGGTGGGATAAATAAACAACGACACATGTATATCTTAATTACATGAGGAAAGTGTATTGCTGAAGTGGACGAGGCTTACACTATAATGAGGGAGGCGGTAGGGTGAGTGGTGGTGGCGGGCGGGTAGGTACTAGCCTGGGGAGAGGCAGTGGGAGGGTTGAAGGAAAAGGGGTGGAGCAGGATGGTGCTGGGGAGAGGTAAGTGGGAGAGGGGAAGATGATGATGATAATGGAAGCAGTCGCGATGATGGAGATGATGATAATGATGATGGCAACACTTCCTGTCATCATCACTATGGTGTTGTGAAGAAGAGGATAGTGATGTGATGATGATGACGATGATGGCAACACTACCTGTCACCATCACTATAGTGTTATGAAGAAGAGGATAGTGATGTGATGATGATGATGATGATGGCAACACTTCCCGTCACCATCACTATGGTGTTATGAAGAAGAGGATAGTGATGTGATGATGATGATGGCAACACTACCTGTCACCATCACTATGGTGTTATGAAGAAGAGGATAGTGATGTGATGATGATGATGACCTAGTGACAGGAGAAGGTGGGTGATGGAGGTGGTGCAGGGCAGTACATGGGAGGAACTGACAACAGGACACCTAACGGTACATCACAAGGTCGTCTATTTAACATTATCTAAAAAATAATACAAACAGGATAATACAACGGATAACGATAATTCCCCCACTCCCCACCTCCAGCCACCTCTCCCTCCGGCTCAACTGCTGGTAGGAAAACAAAGCTAAGCTGAGAAGAAAGACCAAGTAGTATGGGAGAAACATACTGCCACGGAAATTCTATAAGAAAGTGTGACAGGGAAGAATGCCTCTACCAATGTTGCAAACTTCTACACTTAGTCTGGACGCTGGAAAGAGATTTGAATAACACCTGAAGTCGGAATATTTACTGCTGATGGATATCACTGAAGTATTTGTCTACATCTGTCTACATCTGGGTACATCTGTCTACATCTGTGTACATCTGTCTACATCTGTGTATATCTGTCGACATCTGGAGGGTAGTTTGGTTCACTGCTGCACAGATGATAATGCTTTTGCCCACCACGTCATCACCTCTCCTACCTGGCCAGTGGATCTCCGGCTGAAGTAAAGCATTGCTCGTATGGTATGTATCGCAATGATGCAACACTGAGTACTCTCACATCTCCTCGGTGCCTGTGATGTTTATGAGTGAATAATGAGTCCTTCTCCATGATGAGTGGAGGTGGCGGAAGTGGGTGGTGGTGGATGGAGGTAGGTGGTGGATGGAGGTAGGTGGTGGGTGGAGGAGGGTGGCAAAAGTGGTGTGTGAGGATGACCGTGGTGGTAGAGGGGGTGGTGGTAGTGGTGGTGGGTGGCAGAAGTGGTGTGTGATGGTGATGGTGGTGGCGGAGGAGGTAGTCAAGGATGGTGGGTGGGGGTGTTGCTTGTGGTGGGGGAGGGTGGTGGTTGGTGATGTTGGTGATAGTGGTGGTGCTGACGGCGGTGGTGATGATGGTAGCTGGGGGGAGGAGGAGGAGGAGGAGGAGGCGGGGAGGGTAGAACACCTGTGCTGGGAGCCTCCTCCACCAGCCGCCCACATGGCTGGGGATCGGGTAAGACTGTCCTCCCCACGTGGCCATCCCGGTCCTGCCAACACTATCCTCCCCAAGTGGCTATCCTGGGCCTGCCCGTAGCCATCCTGGGCCTGCAAAACACTATCCTCCCCACATGGCCATCCTCGGTCTGTCAACACTATCCTCCCCACATGGCCATCCTCGGTCTGTCAACACTATCCTCCCCACGTGGCCATCCTGAACGTGCAAACACTATCCTCCCCACGTGGCCATCCTGGGCTTGCCAACACTGTCTTCTCCACGTGGCCATCCCGGTCCTGCCAACACTGTCCTCCCCACGTGGCCATCCTGGCCCTGGCACCACTTTCCTCCTCCTGGTCATCCTGGGCCTGGCAACACTGTCCTCCTTCGAGTCCTTCCTTGGTCTGGCAACAGTGTTCTCCCCCGTAACCATCCTGGATCTGGCAACACTGTCCCCCTTCGTGGCCACTGTGGGCCTGGGAAAACTCGCTCCTAGAAACACTGTCTCTCCTCTTGGCCACACTGGGCCTGACAACACTGTCCTCCCCGTGGCCACCCTAGGCCTGGGAATTCTGTTGGCCACTGCGGCCAACCCCTTCGGCCATAATGGGCCTGACAACACTGTCTTCCCCTTGGTCAACGTGGACTTGGTATCACTGCCCTTCCCCGTGATCACCTTGCCCCTGGCAACACTGTCGTCCCCCGTGGCCACGCTGGGCAAGGCATCACTGTCTTCCCCCCGTGGCCACTCTGGTGCCTGGCAATACTCCCCTCCCTGTGGCCTACCCTGGCCCGGGCCGACAAGTACACCCTGGGCCACAGGTGACAACTGCCCACTGGACCCGGGGAAGCAGTCACACCCTGTGTGTCCTGCGAGACAACTACACACTGTCTCCGGGGAGACAGCTGCACCTTGGGCCTGATAAGACAGCTATGCCCTAACCCCCGGGGTGACAGCTACACCCTGGGTTGTCCAGGGTTACTGCTACACTCAGGGCCCGTGGTGAAAGCTATGCCCTGACCCCGGGGTGACAGCTACACCCTGGGTCCGGTATAACAGCTACACCAAGGGCCTGGGCTGAAAACTATACCCTAATCCCAGGTTGACAACTACACCGTGGTCCCGGGGCAACAGTTACACCCTGAGTCTCGGGAGACAGCTACACCCTGGGTCTGGGAGATAACTTAACCCTGGGCCTGGGGTGAGAGGCTCCACCGTGGGCCTGGGGAGAGAGCTCCACCGTGGGCCTGGGGAGAAAGCTCCACCGTGGGCCTGGGGTGAGAGGCTCCACCGTGGGCCCGGGGAGAGAGCTCCACCGTGGGCCTGGGGAGAGAGGCTCCACCCTGCTGGTGTCGGGATCAGATGCAGCAGGTGTGGCTGTGTGAGGCCTGAGAATAAGCAATAGTTCAGTAATCGATTTCTGGGCCCACGACCCCTCTCCCTGCACCTGGGGGGCGGGCGGCGCCTGTCCTCCCACACTCGCGCACACTCATGGGCACCTACCTACACGCTGCCATGCGTGCGTACACAGACTCCTGTGTGTACACACGAGCGCGCGGCCAGCAATAGCAGGTGCACAGCGTATTGACAACTGAATGCAGGGAATCAAACACTCTGAGCCTTAAGGTACCACCCACGTGTACGACTGTACGACCCCTGAGCACGACGGTACGATGGCCTTTCGGCATGATGGACTGGCGTCTGACCTTCGAGATCAGGTCACAGGTCATGTTGTTATATATTCAAAGTTCGCACCGTCGTACTCAAAGGCTGTACCGCCGTTATCATGGATCGTACCGTTGTAACACTTAAGGGCTGTACCGTCATCATGGATCGTACCGTCGTACTTTAAGGGATGTTATACAGATAGAATTACTCGCCTGTGGACAGTGCTCGGCAGGAGCAAGTGCTGTGGCGAGCAGTGGCACCCTGGGCCTGTGGTTCATTGTAGGCAAAGGGGGACCAGTGGCTGCGTGGGACTCCTACAGCATGGCAGTGGATGGGGAGGACTGATGACACCAGACATGATGGTCGATGACGAAGTCATCTGCTGGAGGAGAAGAATAAGATCTTTTTCAGAAAAATTTATATGATAAGGAAAGAAGTCAAATTCTGATCTGATCTGAAAGATTAGGCGCTACTGAGAGTATTTCAGCATCTAATATGTTAACAAATCAAAATGAAACATGTGCATATCATGTGGTCATACTTGAACAGGTTTATTCATTGGTGATTAATGCCACAAAAATATTTGTCTAGCTAATCTGTGTTGTGGGGCTTCGCCCTGAGAATATATTGTGGTAGTTTATTTCACTGCAAAAAAAATATCTTGCTCTCGTTTGTATCGCATCTTCCCTTTAACCTCATGCCAACACTGCTTCCCAAAATACTTCCCACTCATCACCCACAACCCTCGCTTCATTTACTCTAACCTTTTGCCATTCTACACTCAATCATTCCCGGTATTTTTTCACACAAGTCTCTTTTCCAAGTTCACTTACTCTCACCACTCTCTTCTCACCGATAATGTTTCTTCTTTTCCGAAAACCCCAACAAAACTTCACTCTCCACAAGATAGTGATCAGACACCCCACCAGCTGCCCCTCTCAGCACGTTCACATCCAAAAGTCTCTCTTTTACACACCTGTCAATTACCATGTAAACGCAATAATACCCGCTGACCATCTTTCCTACTCATATACGTGAACTTGTGTATGTCCATCCCTTTAAAACTTATATACCCAATCACCATTCCTTTTTCAGCATACGAATCCACAAGCCTTCACTATTTCCATTCCATCTCTTGCAATCAATTTCTTGTAACCTTACTTCAGTCTAGAGCTCAATTCGTTACACTCTTTCATACACTCCCACAACTCCTGCTTCAGCAGCAGTGCTACTCCTTCCGTAGTTCTTGTCCTCTCACTAACCCCTGACTTTACTCCTAAGACGTTTCCAAACCATTCTTCCCCTTTACCCTTGAGCTTCATTTCACTCAGAGCCAGAACATCCAGGTTTCTTACTTCAAACTTACTCTTTATCTTTCACTGATGAATAAATGTGCAATATTTTGCTGGACATAAGACGTTGTGGTGTATAAGGTACAAACAAGTTGGTAGAGAATACTTTAGAAAAAATATCTGACTATATGTAAGGGTTTGATATTTCCTTGGTTAACATGTATGGAATACAAAACTTTTTATGAATGGATTAAGTTTTGAATTAAAATGGGTATTGTACCATTATTCATACAACGTTCATCTGCAAAACCATGACCTAAAGCATGGCAAGTAACCATGTTCCTCAGATACTGATAGGGGAGGTGAAGAGCCTTATTCCTCTGGTACTGATGATGGAGGTGAGGAGCCTTGTTTGTCAGGTACTTGTTTGGGAGGCAGGGAGTCTTGTTCCTGAGGTACTGGAGTGGGAGGTGAGGAGGTGTATTCCTCAGGTAGTGATACAGGAGGTGGGAAGTCTTGTTCCTCAGGTACTGGTGAGGGAAGCAAGGAACCTTGTTCCTCAGGCACTTATAGGGGAAGCAAGGAGTCTTGTTCCTAAGGTACTGATGTGGGAGGCTGTGTGTGTGTGTGTTTATGTAACACCTTAAAGCAGTAATTCTTGGTCCATTCTCATGACATAATGTTTGTCCACTGTACCTGTTACCTAGATTTTAACCCCTCCAAAATATTACTCATATACAGGGCGACCCCCTTACTTTTTGCATAATAATTTGGTCATTAAAACTGGGTCTGTACCTGAGTATATATGGTTTGTTCACACATGATGGTATGATGTGTTAGGTATAGTTTTCCATTGGAAATTTGTTCTCATCTGATATATCTGTTTAGGAGAATCTTTCGATCTCTGCGACGATCCCACACTCTGATGTCTCAGCCAGCAGTAGATGTAAAACCAGTTCCTCGAGAAGAACTCGTCTCACAGTATGTTGAGAAACTGAAAGATTCAGAACTTGGATTCCGACGAGAATATGAGGTGGGTCATATCAATATTTTTCCTCATGAAGTAGTTTATAATAATCCTGTTATGAATAGTACCTTGCTGTCATGGCCTTTGTTTTTATCCAAAAACATTCTGTCTCAAAACTGATTATATCTCAGAATCAGTTAGCATATATGTTTGTGATAGCTAAGTTTGTTAGTGCGTTGAACTGTATTAAGCTAAAGACAATTTACAGAAGGTGTATGTTTTCATTGCTAGTTTGTACATGATAGAAAGCGAATCATATACTTCTGAGGCCCCTCTCCTTATTTATTGTTGGATTTAATGGCTGTCAACAGTTGAGGAGCTATTAAGCCTGAATCTGTAACATGATCAAACAGTGTACAGATTTTGTTTCTAGTTGCCTGTTTGTAGTAACATATTTGTATTATACAGGGAGGGAGTTTTGCATTTGTGGGGCATCATCTATTGAACTGTCCCTAATGTCATACAACTTTTTAACTTATGCATGATGAATGTAGTTTTTTATTCTCTTTTGGTTTATTCCATTCATCCACTGAACTTATACTCTAAAAGTTATGTACTTCTGTACATCCCTTTACTAACAAGCATCTTTGATTTCATGTTTTGGCCTCTAGCACTCTGTCTGTACCTTTCAAAGAATTGTTCATTGTCTACATCATCAGTTGGGTTTAAAAACTTAAAGGTTGTGATCATTTAACCTTCACACTTCTCTTTTCCATGGTGAACAAATTTAAGGCCTTTAGCCAATCCCTGTAACTCGGCTCCCTTAATTAAAATAGTACTCTTTTTGTTTTCTTTCTCTAAACCTTCTCCATTACCTATTTGTGTTGCTTTAGGTTTAGTGACAAGTTTAGAAATATCTTCCAATTTTGGCTTTATAGATGTGTGTCTGTAATTACTTATCTTCAAATACTTTTGTATTGTAGAGTTTTACAATCATAGGGCCATATTTCTCTAATGTTTTCTGCCATCATAGAACTTTTCTAACTTATGTATGCTGTCTGCATTTACCACATCCTCTTTCAGTTTATTCCATTGATCCATCTTTGTCATGCTATAAAATTACATCACATCTTTCTTCAGTTTTGTAATATTCTTTAGTTGTTCAGAACTTTCTTTAGTCAAAGAAATGTTCTCTGTCCTTATTATCAGACTGGTTTTCACACTTACAGTCTGTGATTGTCATCCTTCACTTTTCTCCCTTTCTTGGTGGGGAAATCTAAATCTTGCAGTCTTCCCCTGTGACTATCTCTATCTCTGATGCCTGTTCCAACTGGAACTCCCTCAAGGGGGTGGCCACGTCAGTAGAGTCTCCATAACAATTGGACTCCATTGAAGCTTCTTATCCTTTAGTGCCTCACCTTAACAGGCCAATGGTAGAGGGCTACTCTAGCACATTGTTTGCAGAAGTTCCTACATAATGTTCCTACTGACTACTGCCCACTACTTCTACCTAATGTTTCTCCCAAATGCTCTTGCCTGAATGTCCTTACTGTAACTCAAATGTCTTAATTCTGGTACAATCTTTTGTTTTCCTCCTCAGGGCTTTCTCTGTTGGTTCTTTTGTGCATCTTCAATTGTGTTGACCAGATTTGTGAAGCTCATTCTAGTTTTGGCTTCATGTAGGATGTGAACTTTGTGAACTATTTGTGAAGTATTTTCAAATCCATGAACTTGATTGCTGTTCAAGTAATTGCAAGCAGACACTTTGTCTCCTTTACTATTTGTTATGTGAGAGTTTTCTTTACAAGTTAAGGATAATGTTAATTCATAAGCACCTTTCACACACAGGTTCCCATGATGTAATTCCCGCCAGATGATGTTAATTTTGAAGCCTTGTCTCTGCCCTATCCTGAATACTCCACATTTGTTTTGGTTGAATTTCATCAGATGTAAATCAGAAGAGCTTTGGAGTCTGTCTAGGTGTCCTTTACATTTATGCATTCCCTTTTTTCACTTTTCTTATGACCTTTGCATCATCCACAAACGTATTCAGGTAAGAGTCCCTACTTTTCTGGCAGGTCTTTCACATAGATCAAGAACTGTATCTTATCTTACAGAACAGAACCCTGCAACACTCCACTGGTGACCTCCTCCCATTTCGAGAAGGCTCCCCTGACATGCAACCTTTGTGTCCCATCCATTAAGATAATCTGTCCATTAAAGGAGTCTCCTCCTTACTACAGCTTGTTGTTCCAGGTTTATAATCAGCCTTCCATGTAGCTTAGCATCAAATGCTTTCAGGCAGTTCAGAGATTAATTATCTACTCAGCCTTCTCTTTTGTCTTAAACAGAGTTCACTGTCTCACAGAAACGTAAGAGATTCATTACACATGACCTCCTTTCCCTGAAACCACGTTGTTTCTCACTAAGCTCATTTCTCCAATGCATGAAGACATCCATTTGCATTCTAGTTTTCTTTTTGAATACTTAAGAGACTACCTTTGTCAGGGAGACTGGTCTGTACTTGATGCCTCTTCTTGGTCTCCTCTCCTTTAGATTGGTATGATGTTTGTCTTTTCAACTCCCTCATTGCCTTGGCTTTCTCCAGCAACATCTTTAACAGTATTTCATGGGTTAGTAGGTATTTTTGTGCACACCTTTAACACACACTGTGATGTATTTCAGAAATGTGAACCTTTTTTTGGTCAGAACCCTTTAGGGTTCTGTTGATATCTTTTTTAAGAATTTCAGTGTTCCCTAAAACCTCTTCCCTGCTCCATCTCTGTGGTGATGAAGTAACAGTGCCTTCCACTGTGAAAACATTTTTGAACTTTTCATTTTGTTTCTCACGTATCCATACAACATTCTCCATAACTCTTTCCTCTGAATTCTCTAGCCTGATTAGCTGCTCTATAAATGTCAATTGAATCTCAATGAAATTATGGAAAAGCTTTGGATTTTTTCTTGCCATGTCCACAATATACATGTTTGTGATTAACAGTTTGTAATTACCTGTTTGAACTGTATGGGAAGAAGATTTTACACTCATGGGGCCCCAGCTCTTGAACACTTTACAGTCATACAACCTCTTAAATTTGTGTGTTTACAAAATGTCATCAGTCATTTTCTACTATTTGTCTACCACTCATATATATATATTAATAATACCTTTGTATATATTTTTTTGCTTCC
>JAUTXX010391291.1:0-13120 GCA_032273605.1 Panulirus laevicauda
CAATATGCTAGCTATCCTTTAAAATCTTATCCAATATTACAACCTACAACACTACAGATACGGACATATTCGGATATTCAGTACATAGGAAGATGTGACATATAACCATTGTCTCTTGGACTAATATACATCCGCAGATTAATATAAATTGAAAAAGTAATACAGAAATGAAGGTAACAATTACATTTTAAAGAATTTTCAAATGTAATTACAAAATAATCAAGCTTCTGGGGATCAGCGTTTTGGGCTAATCAATTAGGGTATTTTGAACTTGTCTTCGGCTAGAAAAATATTGAATATATAGTCTAGGTTATTGATAATATAAGAAAAACATTAATTCAACCTAATTTATATGGTTAGAGGAGATATATGTGATATTTCTCAACTCTACCAGCGGCATATTTGCCACGGTGAGACGAGAGGAACTCCGAAATTATGACAAAACTTTAAAGAAAACTCAAATTTCTCTCAATAACTTGGTTCACTTTGTGCTAGAAGGTATAATACAAATATTTATCCGCTTACCGATGGGTTGTTGAGAGTAATTACCTCGAAGATCACGAGAAAACACTTAGTAACAGATAAACAGACGCCATTTGTCGGAAATGGAAGCTTCTACAAGACCCAACCAGCCCAGACCAATGCATAAACAATATGGAAACTTCAAGACTTTTCCATTACCGTAAATGTGATGTTAATGTATAAACAACGCCATCTCACGGTTGAAGACAATAAATAATACGATAATGATAGAGAATGAGAAAAATATGCCATTACAGAAAACGTTTTAGGGGTAACTATACTTAATGTACTTATTCTTTTCGTTACGTAAAGGGTTAGTATAGCATTACTCCGTATCGGTAATCATTCAGAGTGTATATATATGTTATTAGTTTATCAAACGTTTGATCTCTGTATAATCAATTTATCGGTAATCAATGAAATTTGTGAAGCCTCGAAAATAATGTTTAAATTTGATAAAAAATTATATCAAAGTATTCAAAGTATGTTACAGTTAGTAGATCTCTATTTCATCCAGAAAAATCAGTTTAATGAAATGTTAGTTTTTTGGATTGGTATTGTTTCTTTTAAAACATCAAAGATAGTTATAAAAAAAAAAAGAAAATGCGAAACCAAGAAACTTTACCAACCCTGACAAAAGTAACCTAACTTTTCTTTAAAGTGATTCCTACAAGTGTAGTGGTCAGACTATTAACTATACCAAATCTAATGACATGATTTTTGTCAACACTAATGTTAATATTACCATGTCACATACATGAGGAATCAACAAAACATGGATATCTAAAAACAAACATGACTAGTATAACATTCTGCCCAAATCAGATGGCATTCAACAGTGTAAGAATAATGTAATGAGCTGTTAATTTTGAACTTTGACTCAGACTTCAGCTCACAACTCGATTATGTATGTATTCAAGTAAAATAATTGATTTCTTGCCAAAAGTTTTCAAAATTATATACTCAGTACTGATTAGAACAACTTCATCAATGTGTGAAATAGAATGTTGTAGCACAAATTTAGTACTTTCAATAGTATTTACAAATTAGTCAGCCTTAACAGTAGGAAGTGACTAAAATTCTACTAAAAATGTTAATAACCTAGCCAAGTTGAGCATCTATCACTATATAAAGCCACTTCACATGAAAAACAAGTTGAGCATGCTTTTGTGATTCAAAAATATATATTTCCCTAAAATTGTATATTTATTCTTTACCCACATAGTTCATCTATAGGATGAGCTACATACTGTTCCTAATGTGCCCCAATTCTGACTCACTCACTATAACACTTTTACCATCACTTGATAACAATTCAAAGTTAAGAATTAATGAAAGTTAACAGAAAGATACCAATGATGGTTACTATCACCAAAATAAAGATTTGATTTTTGCTGTATGCGCACCAGTTATCATTGTCACCCACAAGTCAGACAGTCAAACATTACAACCACTTGTAAAAGTATATATACCTCCCTAACATAAACAGATGTTTTATTCTTCTTTTTCTTTCAAACTTGTTCACCATTTCCACACATCAGCAAGGTAGCACCAGGAACATCCGACGAAAAGCCCTTATTTGCTCACGTAACATAAGCAAATGATGGAATAAAGTATATATAGTATCATAGTATGTCAGCCACATGTATACCCTCTGGATTCAGGGGATTGTTTAGATACATTGTTTGGTGAGGTACCTTCATGACTTACACTTCCTGATTTTAGGTCCAACTGGTTTGATAAACAGGATGAAAAAACAAGCATCCTTCAAGCACTGTCAAGGACGTAAGACATAACTATTAGAAAACAGATGCGTTTCTGATGCTGCTTTGCTTAGGCAGGAAAGGCAACTGAGTAAAAAAGATTACTAATAAATTTTATTTACATATCATACAAATTTCATAATGAATGTCACTTCCTAACTTCACTGAAAAAGTGTATCATATTTGGTAAAAAATCTGCATAGATATATATCAGTTATTGAATGTACATAAAGTATCATTCAGAGGAGTATTAAGTAGTGTCACCGATGGTGTTGGAGATAGGTCCATATGTAAAAAACATTTCAATTATGTGATAAACACACAAAGACTAGTATTCATGGAGCATAAATATGACCACAAAACTTATAGTGAAGGGGTCTATGACACAAAATCTATCACATTTGAGTATTCAATACTTTTTGAATGTGGAGGGATTCATTCTTCTATTTACATGATTTACATGATGCAAACAACTTCAGTTTATAAAAATGTTTGTCATATACAGTTTAAAATTCTAATCTCTAATTAGTAAAAATGTATAAAATCATCTACTAGGAAAAACTTTTCACACTAAGTTGTAGCTGACACATACATTATTAAGTAAGGGTACTGCAAACAAATTTTTCCCTAAACATTTTGGCTGCTGATGATTACCATAATTTGTATCACTACAAACCCTATAAGTAACCTCAAATCACATATAAGGGGACTGATTTTCCACGTTATTCTAAAATATAAGTAAGAACTGTACAAGCTATACTTATACAGTAATAAAAGACTTCCTTCAAAAAAAACATTGATAAATAACTATGGAGATATCTGATATGTCTGCATTTTGACAAAATCTGATTCAATCATCATGTATATCATATCAGCTTTTCCTACATGCAAAGCAGGGTGGCACAAAACAACCTTCTAAAAGAAAAAATTGGTTGCTGTCACTATCTTCTCTTCCAAGCGTTGAAGACCCAAACAGTAATACTCGGAACAAAGGATGACATATTCCACTTCTTTGTTTGACTAATCCATAAGTGAAGCATCTGTCTTGTTTATATTTATGTAAAGAATATTAGAAAAGAGTGAAAGTGCCCCATCAAGTACACATAAGAAGGGTTATACGACTGAACTGTATACTAAAATGAATGAGTATCAGTTAAATATCCATCAGCCTATTGTAACTAAAAACCATGAATTCTTGTTATTAAAATAACAGTATTAAGATAAAAACTGTACCCTGCAAAATGTTCTAACTATAAGTAGTAACCTCATACACCAGGTAAAAGTAAGATGCAAAGCACTGCTTTCACAAAAATTTGAAAAGATAACAGTAAAATATCAACACGACATTCTCATTTATAACTTTGGAATCATATCTTTGATCTGTTTCAGTAAGTTCACTTGACAAGCCAAAGTAACTTATGTGTGAAATATATTTCCAGTTTATCACTTTCAATAAAACACAACAGACAAAAGATACATCAAGATTCTGGAAAAATACATAAAGCACCCATAACTTGATGTTTCACAAATAAATTCTGCTAGTTAATACATGGTAACTTGAATAATTTTGTTAGTCAGGCTAAAATCACCAACACAAGAAACCAAATACTCAGTGACGGTTCTGTCCCTGCAGCAAAACCTCAAAAGATGACCTACGGCACCAAAAAGTCAACATTCTGATGTGGCCACCATGGAGACACTTGTGAAAAGTCTATACTGCAGAAGTGATGGCTACATAACAGCACTTCATCATCAAGGTGGCTGTCAAGAAGCTGACTGAGAAAATATTTGAAGAGTACCTGGCTTAACCCACGATAAACCGTTGCTACTGCTATCCTCCTTCATTGTAATCTCTGGGTCCTTCTGCAATATGAGTCATACATAAGCTTTGCTTTAATCATATCAATAAATTCAAATATTGCATTATTAGAATTCAAAGGTCAATTCAAAGAATAAGGGACACTAATGGGTTTCTGGCAACTAAGATCTAAGAGGACATTGGTTTAAACTGAAATCATGGCTGCTACTTTCCATAAATTAGATCATGAGGACCTCTGCTTTGGGGATAATAATATTTGTAAGAGAATAAAGAAAAGGGTATCTCAAAAAGTTAAACGCCTAGCAACTTACTCTTTCTCTTTTCAGCTCTTCCCGGACTGGATCATGGACAGCTGGTTGGTATGGAGAAAACACTATGGCATGGGGGTCACTTACAGCAGGTGGATCATATATGGAAACCTTGCTCTTGCCAACACATTCTTGTACCCGCAGTAAAAACATTTCGTTATCACTGTCATATCTGCAAGGAAATACATCAAATCCTTTCATGAGAATTCATAAGAGCATTTAGATATATAATACTAAATGTGATGCCTCCAGGAATAAGAAAAAATAGTTTATCTCATGAAAAAATAATACCTCGTAACCAAAAATTAATATATGGTAAATACACAACAGTTGCAACTACTTACTACAATATACAACAACTTGGTAGCCAAGATGCAAGAAACCAACTTAAGAAAATCTTTAATGCTAATTACAATTCTTTTTCTTTGGTGAAGCTTTGTGGTTAAAATACAGACATATATAAACAGAGAGATTAATGAAATACCTAAAAATAAGTTGGCAGAGTATAAAATGGATAAACCAACATGGCAAAAGTGAGTCCTTTTCTATGGCAACATTAATAATGTGAGTTATTCCCTCATTAATTTTCCACTCAATCATATTTCATCTTGTGCAAGCAGTTGGTAATTGCTTCTTCAGTAATACAAGATGGCTGCACAAAAATAAAACACTGTTGATTATATGACTACTGATGATTCTTTGGCAAATTAGTGGCAGAAGTAATAATCAAAACAGTGTAATGTTGAGCATTCCTGAAAGTGACACATGGACCATTCCAGGGTTGAGTGCAAAGGTTCAAATCTTGGTTGCAGCAGATGGTTCACAGTTAACCCAGCATTTCATCAAACCTTAGGAGCTGGTCGATAAAATGGGTACTTGGCTCTGGCCAGGGTACATATGTATAGCTATAATGAGATGGCCTTGATTAGGACCTCAGTTTCCCATGCCATGTCAGCTAACAAAAGGAAAAAATTATGAATGTGCATCCCTGCTCTGAATGAGGGAAACAACAATCATAATCTACAAATAGGGAGAGGTAGAAAAACAGATTAAGTGTATAGGAGGTAGTGGTAAAACAAATTACTGCACAGAGATATGCAACAACTGCACTGTCTTCCTGAAAATTCTGAATCAGTTCTCCTGTTGTTAGTGCAAAAACATTACGCTAAACCAGGACAAATGGAGAGATTCACCATTAGCCATAAATCTGTAAGACAGGAATATTAAAGAACATCACTCATAGCTCCAAAAAAGTAACCAATACTTACAGTACAGCAGCTTCTGGATTAAGTGGGTGGCTTGTCTCAATTTTGTAGAAGCAACGTCTTATATACAGTAAAACATGCCACAAATGATTCACATTTCTTCGCCATTTATTGGCAAAACCACGTTTTATGTCTAGTTCTCGGGTTTCAGGATCAATCAAAGGATGGAAAACTGAAGTTTCAAATACCACAGTCTGAAATATCAGGATACTTGGCTGAACAATGTATTATAAACATTTTCCATTGTCACAACTATCAAAATCATATCAGTATTGCATTGAGGAAAAACTTAGCAGCAAATATATACTTCTGAGGGAAAGATATTTGTCTAAAATCAAAAAGGTCACTGACATCATATTTACTGAACAAAGAGCACAGAGGTCTTCTTTATCATTATATAAAAAAGATTTCATCATATGGAGTATTATATGGATGATGTTATCTATTTCAAAGCATAAAAACAAAGAACTTTAAGTGGTTACTTAAACAATTTTACTTGTGAATCAGACAAAATATCACTGCTGTTGGCTCCAAGACTTACTGGTACATCACCATCTGGGTAATTTTCTGGTATGTGAAGATTGAAGCGAAAGATGCCCTCTTGGTATATCCCTTGACGAATAAAGATTACTCCAAACCAAACTGAAATACAAAAAATATTATACTGATATGAAAATTTGTTGATGGTTTTATTCATTTCTGAAAGATACCAAGAGGAATGTTAATGATCAACTCATCCATTGAAAAGGATGATCCTTTAGAAGACATCTCATGCCTTTCTAACAACTACAGACAAACCCTTCTTTAAAGAAAGACTCCATTTCTTCATAAATCTCTAAAACTTTTCTATTCCTTTCTATCATTTACTTCTTTTTCCTCATTCAAGGCCTGGTCTCTGTAAGGACTTCTACCCATAATGACTATGTACACACATAGATGACTATAAGCAAGATGTGTATATGAGCAAGATGAGAGGAAGGATAGAGAGTGAATTGACAATAAAGGAAACGAGCAAGAGATTGGTATGCATTGTCAGTTATGTTGCATGTGTTTGCTGTGATGAGGTGTGCCAGGACAGGGATGTTTGGTGGAAATTTGCATTAGACATATTGATGGGCAGATAAAAACAGCATGATGAATACTGTTCTGGTAGTTACATACATTAAACATAATAAATGACAATTTCTCTGCTAATGACAGGATAAAGAATCATCACGAAAAATGAATATTACAAGTATGCTTCAAGAATTCTTCCTACAACTAAAAAATACCATTAAGAAATTAAAATTTATGCAGGGAAAAAACAGAATTTACACAATATAATCCGTAAAATTTAAGCACAACTTACCAAGAGGTGATTTGCCTGATGGCACAACATAGACACCTGAAACTCTCTGCTTCTGCAAGAGGTTACTGCAAGAGACAAATCTATAATAAAAATGATGCTCATTGCATTGAAACTGTTTTAATTAGTCTGCAATTCATCTCATTACCAACAACAAATGGCATATGATCAATATGAATTTCTTGCAAGAAATATACCTTAAACAAGTGGTATTACTTCAGTATTCATCCACGAGGGCAAAACTGCAAAAATATACCATTTCAAGTTTTTTCTTTCTCACTTCTTCAGATGTAACATACTGTACGGCAACACAAAATGAGGCTATATCACCAAAAAATATAAACAGCTCTCTTTTTGCTTTTCATATGAAAGACTTTGTTACTCTATAAGCTAATCAAGACAGAAGGAAAAAAAAGCCAGTTAATATACAAATACGTACTATTCAGCAAGAAGGGTGTATTCTAAGAAATAAGGGCTATATGAGTGGTTGCCCTTAGGAGTGGATGTTCGGCGGTCAATCATCTTGGCTGCCATGGACAGCTGCTGATCCATGTCGGGCACAGAGGGCAGCACCTAAAATGATTGAAAAACCGATTTAGATGTAAGCCAAATATACAATACAAAAGATTACCATTTCTATCAATCAACCATAAAACAAGTGCAGTCTATCTCCAAGATAAGGATGACCTTACAAAGGGTGTCAAAAACCTTAACATGATATGTAATTGCATACCCACAATGAGATTCAGCCATTAGGTAGGGATAGTGCATAGCGCTCATCCTTTCTTAATCAATACACTGTTTTTAGGCTGTAGAGCTCAAGAAAGAGATTCGAGTGTTTACTTTAAAACACTAATGAAGAAACTTTACCATGAGGCTGGACTAGCATATGGTAATAACTACAAATATTTATTTCTCAGTGCTATTCCTGCACTCTCTGCTGCCATGCACATGACATAGAAGCCCAGAACTATAAGCAGTGACTTCTAGAGAGACAGTAGTTTTGAATTAACACACATTATGAACAGTTTTCCAAATATTTCCTTACTCATACTTGAAATGTGATTCTAAAATCCACTTGCAGGCAGGTTATCCCTCTCACATTCCTCCTGAGGTGGAGTGCTGATACCAGATCAGGTACGCAGATTCCTTCACTGTGTCCTATCCTCATTACATTTACCCAAGATATATTTCACCAACCATGTATGTGACCATCACTGGAGTTTGTCTAGATGTGCATACATACACATACATGCATGTGAATCTGAAGGTTATCATCTAGTATTACATTAATTGCCTGAGATCGGATAGCTCTTAAGGTGAGAAGGGCATTCAAAGGCATACCTTGCGTAAACTGCCACGTGTGGAGCCGCTGCGGGTGAGGCTGCTTCCTCCATTACCCACAGCGGTCCCGTTGTTCCCGCTGTTACCGCCACCGCCCCCATCTGCCGGGCCCCCGCTATCACTGAGCTGAAAATCATTACCACTATTAAAAACATAGACTTTCTAAGTTTGACACTTATGTTATCCTGTATCAACTACGATCTATATAATTTTTTTTGCTTTGAAGGGGGGCTAATTAGAATGAAATATCTAATGAAAGAAATTAAAATAAACATCAACACACAAAAAGCATACGTACTCATATATGGCAAAAGGAGGAACACCATCCTATCACAGTTAAAACAAACTATATGAAGGCCAAAATAAAGTTATAAGACTAATCAACACTCATTCTCGTATATTTGGATTCTCATGGTGATAATGAGTCATGGAGACAGTTTTTAAGATTTTATACAGGAAAATTTCCTCCATCAGCATATCATGGAGCAAAACTAAGTTGAGAGGGACTGATACACCATAAATACTAGAACTTATCTTCACTCAAACTATATACGATACACCAGTTGGAAGAAGTGATCATGTCATGCTCGTCTGAATACGTGGTAAAACAGGATATCAAAAAAGCAGATATGAGACAGAATATAAAGATGATATGTAATCGTAGAAACTAGACAAACCTCTTCATGTGTGCTAAAGAGGTGTGCAGATATGCTTGATAGACCACTTGAATTACCAGTCAAAATGTCACTGGAAAAAGACACAGTGCCAAGGGAATGAAAAAAAGCAAATGTCATACGTATATATAAGAAAGCAGATCAGGAACTACAAACGAGTCTCGCTAACAAATGCGGTGTGTCAGGTTATGGAAAAGATTATTAAAAAGCAAGAGGATGACTTTCTGGAGAGGAAAAATTTCTTAACTGAGACACAGCATGGTTTTAGGGAAAGGAAGTCTTATGTGACTAATCTTTTAGAGTTTTATGAAAGAGTGAGCTCAGTCCTTGAAACGAGGGAAGGCTGGGTGTACTGTGTATATCTGGACATCCTGAGGGAATCTAACAATGTACCACACAGGATACTGATTATGCATCTGAATCACCTGCAGGAATAAGGGGAAACTCTATGCTTGACCCTAGGCAGCCTGTGAGCGCGTCATGGTCAGTGACACTAACTGTTACACCACAGAAATGGTATACAGAGTGCTGAGAATATTCGGAGTTCCTCTTGCCCTATGCTATTGCTAAAGAAACTTTCATAAGTACAGTTTATTCTACATCTGAAGAGAAGACTGAAAGTTAGTCCCCCCCTACAGTACACTTAGAGGCAATATTCACATAGCTTACTGTCTCCTTACTATACATCTAGAGGCAATATTCATGGCTACTCTCTCCCTACTACATATCTGGAGGCAATATACATAGCTACTGTCTCCCTACTATACATTTGGAGGCATTATACATAGCTACTCTCTCCCAGCTACATATGTGGAAGCAATATATATAACTACTGTCTCCTTATTTTACATTTGGGGTGAATATTTATCATTAACCACATCCTTTTCTATGTTTTCTAAAGTAATTTTCTGAAGTCCACCACTAGCACATTTTCTCCTCATTCCTTTGCTTTAATACATGAATCTTGATATATATTATAATTACATGGTATTAGAATTCTCTCTCTCTACAGGAATTTACTCTTAAACCAATGTGAGCATTAAATAACTATTTACATTTAAATCAGAATAACCTATTAATGTTTTTTTTTACACTCAAAACAGTACAACCATCTGATGGTTGTTAACCCAATATGACCTCTGAATAGCTATAGTTAAACCAGAAACATCCTCTTAATGCTTATTCCTAGCAAAGACCATATCATGTCAGACTGATACTTGGGGGGTTTATTAAGTAGTGTTACCAAGGGAAGAGGGTAATAGCATGGCTGTTGATGGTAGTTAGCGATGACGGCGGTTGAAGGGGTGCTGGGGGGGATGGATTAGTGGGAGGGGCAACCTCAGGATGCCGCCAGTTAAGACCACCACCACACACCTTCCTATCGCCCTATCATACAACTCCCCTCTTACCCTTATGTATCGGAGGGGGCGCCCCCAACACCATACAGGTCCCTTGTCACCTGTCCTTCCCATGTACTGTCCTCCAGCAGATAACCTGGTCACAGACCATCAGGTCTTGTGTTATCTGTCCTTCCCATCTACTCCCGCCCACATCGTCAGCCTGCACGGCCACAGCGCCCCAGCCTCCAGGACAATATGAGCGGTGGCCTCGCTGGAGACGACACTCCCAGCGTAGGTAATTCCCTCAGTTCGACCGCGTGAGTTAGTACATCGTTCACACTCGCCCTAACGACCGAATCTGCTCTCCGGATGACCATAATTGTCCGCTCGTTACACCCACAGAAAAACGCGTAGTGGGCGGTGACTGGGGGTGGCGACAGTGGGTGTGGGGGTGATGAGGGGTGAGGGGCGTAAAGATTTTTAACTAAGAGGAAGTTTCGGTTCTGTATAAAGAAGTCTGGAAGGATGTTCGTCGTCCATGTGTCGCGTTGGCTCAGCACCATCATCATCAACACACGTAGAGGACTCCATCAAGGTGGCAGCTTTGCCTCTTGATACAAACTTGCAAAACTTGATGATGAAGAGATGTGTAGATACACATGTGTTTGGGTGTGTGACACTGACGACGTCTTCCCAGCCCCGACACTAGGACCCCCAAGGTTACTGTGGGAGTAGAGACCCCACTGTGGGAGGAGAGACCCGACACTGGGAGGCCTGCACGTGCCGTGGGGTCCGCCAGCCCAGCAGGTGTCTGCACTATCTTACCATCGCTAGCAACACCGTCGACGCCCTTCCTCGGTGACCCATCCTTCCTTCGTCGGGTATGTTGGTGACTCACACTTCCTTACACGGACTTGTTTGCGACCCATCCTTCCTTGGTCGGGTATGTGCAGAAAACGGCGTGCAAGACTAGCCCCGCTCACCCTAACTGTCACCACCTGTCAAGAGGCCCTTAACGCACTGGTCCACCCGACTCTATCCACCAGCTGGACTTCATCCTACAGTTCGGATAAAAGCTACTTTCCCGCCACCGTCACCTCCCGGCATCAGAGATCCCTCGTCCGTGAGTCGCAGTTCGACACCACAATAACCGCATCAAGTCCATCCCAGCTGGTACAGACCGATATATGTCTGCATGTATGTTATACGGTTAATACAACAAGTTAATGTTTGCACATGTCTCATCATACACTAACAGATTTATTTCTATTCCTATATTAGAAGGAAAGTGTTCCTCACTCTCTTCGTTTCAGTTACTTCTTCATGTTTCATCCATAAGAGATAAAGTCAACTTTGTACACACCATCTCACCCTCGCCTCTCACTACCTGCTCTTTACCATCATCAGCGTTGCCCAAACACTCACCCTCTACACTCCCTTACATCACACCCCCAAGTTTTTCATTCCTCCCCATCAACTCCCCACTTCTTTCTTTACCCTCCCCTTCCCTCCCTCTGCACCCCACTCCTTCCTTTACCCTCCCCTCCGGGCTGTAATCTCGACTCACTGGAGGATAATTTGAATCTAAATTATGTGTTTTGCTGCAGTAGACGAATCCATGTGACCTTGAAACACTTTACCTCCCCTGAAAACCAAAGGCCCTTCTTCCTGGAGATGATTATACTTTGAAAAGTGGAGGATCCTGCCTGAGTATGAATATCCTGAAGACGTGAATCCTTCCAGTACATACGATATTCATGGGATATTCACCACGATCATGGGATATTTACCATGAACTGACCTATGATCTCTGTATGTACAGACCCCGTACTTGTAAACACATGACAATCCAGACCTTTACGTAATCACTTCCTTATATATGGTAGTTTGTCAGACGATTATCTATAATTACTTTAATTGACATATGTGGTATGATTACATTATGAAAAATGTCCTACCTATTAACTTAATTACATATCTACAATTTTGTGACTCCTACGATTATACGAAGGAAGAACAGTCAGAACTCTGATAATATTGTCAAGTTCTTAATTATTATTGTTTGTAAGTTAGTGTAGGTTGTAAGCTGGTGTAGTTTACGAGTTAGTGTAGTTTGTGAGTTCGTGTATTCGTGAGTCAGTGTAGTTTGATGTCTATTCTAATAATGGAACAATTATCTTTACTACTGATCATTATAAGTTTTCCACATGAAGATATACAGGGAAGAATGATGACATGAACAACACTTCATTGCATTTTTGTACAAACTGATGAAAACCAGACAACTGATATGTAGACCGCACGTCTGCATGGATCACTGGTGTGTATATATACAAACAGCCAACAAAAGATTACCTGAACCAACTCGGAAACAAAAATGTTGGTATATTTTCCACAGAAAAAAAAATTATTCTCAGTCCCAAAATATAACAACTTTGAGGTTATCTTCTGACTCTAAAATTTGATATACTTTGTGCATATCATCACGGTAATACATTAAATACCTATGTTTATACAACCTAATTTGCAAGAAACAAATTAAAGAGTAACATTTTGATATCCGACTCTTATTTGATAACTAGAAATGCTCACAGAAGTCACTGTTTTTTTGAGATGTTGTTCTGCTTATAACTCAGTAACATGCACTTGTGATGATCACATGATTATGTAATCAAACTGTGATGCATCAAGAAATAATTGCTTCTCATCACATGTCATCTATGGTGATAAAAATAATTAT
>JAUTXX010391402.1:0-13120 GCA_032273605.1 Panulirus laevicauda
GTTAGCCCCAGCGGCTGGGCTAGTCAGCGATCTCATGATGTTTCCTCTGTTTACTGTTCTTTGTCGGAGATACTGAAGCTGCGTCCTGAAGTTGAGGTTTCGGTCAACCCACACCCCAAGACACTGGTGGGTGTCGACCCAGGTTACCGACGTTCCCTGGATGGAGAGCATCCTCTCCGGCCTCCTCGTGGAGCAGCGGGCCATCGTCCTTGTTATGGCAGGGTTGATCTTGAATCCCAGTATGTTGAACTCTCTTTTCAACCAGCTTGAGTGCGTGTTGGGCTTTGGCAACCCCTTGCGCCCTCGCTCTAACAGCTGGAGATAATCGGCGTAACATTGGAGATTAACCGTAAGCCTAGAGGGAGCTTCAGGTTTTCCATCAGGACGTTTTAGTGTGTTGGACTGAGAATGTCTCCTCGTGGGGTGCCATTTTGAAGGGCTTGTGTGACGAGGAGACTCCTTGGAATCGTACTCGTTCCTGGCGGTGCGTTAGGTCGTCCTGGACTCACCCGATGAGCCTCCCCTGGACTCCCTTCTCAGCTAGTGTCTCTAATATCGCCAGCGGACTGGCAAGCTCGAAAGCTTTTTCTACTTCCAGGATGACCACTACAGCCAGTTAGCAATCGATGGTGTTTAGTATCTCCGTTATGTTGGTGGCTGTCCCGGTGTTGTCTGTGTAGGCGAAGATATGGGGGTGTTGGGGGGCCGACTTTCCAATGAAACATGTTGAGAACCATCCTATCGGCCGTTTTGGCAATGCAATTGAGGGGAGAGACGGGTCGTGGTTTCTCTGGGCTTGGGCTGTATCACTGTCTTTTTCTATTACAGTGGAAGTTTCTGTAATGTCCACGAGGCGTTGACCTGCAGCTGTGCCTCGCGTCCAGCTTTTCCTGCGTTGCGTAGCTTGTAGTAAGTCATTCTGTCGGCCCCTGAAGCAGTGTCCCTGCTCCGTTTCATTGCTTTTTGCACTTGTTGGTGATGGCCCTGACCGTTGCATTGCGTCTTTCCTGCTGTTTCCTTCCTGTATGTGATATGTCCTACCCTGTCTTTGCTTCTTCTGCCTGTGTGGGAAGGTTATTTGTGGCTGCTCGGTAGGAGAGGAAACCCGCAAGCCTCTCTTGCCTCCTTCCTGGGACGGAGGTGAGCCGGTGGTGGCGGTACCGTCGTGCCAGATGCTCTTGATCTGGACCCACATCCTGCCGAAGGAGGAGTGCGCGTTCAGTTTGGAGCACCATTCGAGACAAGCTTGCTTTCTTGATGCTTCTGGTCTCTTCCCTGGTGTGCCGGATTGTATCCTGTAGGTGTGTTTTCATCGATTTGGCGTGTCCGTGCCGGATTGTATCGTGTAGGTGTGTTTGCATCGATTGGGTGTGTCCTGTAGTTTTTATTAACCCTGTTGAGCTCCTCCACGCTGCTTCTGTAGTACCAATAGTTGTGGCGTCGTCTGGCTGAGGCCTTGGTTATGGCCAAAGCTGGTGCTTCTTGAAGGGCTTGAACTAATCCCCTGTGTAGACGAACCCTCGTCTGAGTGATGCCCGCCTGATGTTGGTGCTCATCTTGCCATGTCTTAATTTAGCTTCTGAAGAGCTCCCAGTTGGCTTTTTGAGTGTTGCACCATCTCGGTGGTGGAGGCGGAGGGGGCTTGTTGACAGAGTGGTCAACGTGGCAAAGTGGTCGCTGGCGAGAGAAGGGTGCAGTTGCCAGCGGGCTGAGTCTTTTACGGAGCGGGAGAGGAAGGCGAGGTCGTGTTTCCCTCACCTTATTTGGGTTGGCTCACCGTTATTGACGAGGGGAATGTCTAGCGTGTCAAGCAATGTGCGGTAGAAGTGTACTCGTTGAGTTGAGGAAGGGATGGCGAGCAAAAAAATCTCCCCCTACTAGCGTGGTGATGTGCGCGGCCGATGCAAATCATTCCAAGATTTCTAGAGATCCCCTCTGGCTCTTGATGTTACATATGTCAAAGTCTTGTAGTGTGACTCTTATGGCTTGCGCTTCGACGTCCTACCTTAAGGTTCCAGTGGCGCAATCTGTTAGCACACGGTGCTTACGGAAGAATGAGAGGCACGCCAAGTGGTACGAGGGCTGCCCTCCACTGCTGTTTGATTCCGGGTGATTTTAGGGTGCAATTAAGTGATACTCATTATAGAAGGCGCTCTTAATGACCATGCTATCGTCTGTCACAGAAAAGGCGCTAGAATAAATATTGGTATTTAAAGGTGCCTATTATCCGGGGTTTGCACTAACTGATAAACCCCCAGCCCCCTTAAATATAACATTCCAAGAATCACTATGTTTATGTTCATGCGAGACAGTAAAAAAAAAATTCCATCACTGCTAGCAACAAAGGTGGTATTGCTGTGTGATTCTCACAGTGTGGTCAGCATATACTCCGTTCAAATCTTTGTGGCCCTACCGAGGAGGAATATTTCCGAGGATCAATGATCAATGTTCGGTGAACTACAACGGTTCCACATACAATACAATCGCCAGGCTGATGGTTGGTTGGTAAAGGTAGTCGCACAGTTGGTGGGGCACGGGCCTTCGCCTTGGGCGGCCCGTCCTGCGATTCCGGCTGCAATTCGCCTTTATAATAGGCGAGCCGTAAGGCATGACATCAGACGTTTATAAGGTCCACAATCAATCCCTAAACAGTCCACCAGACAAAACCCATCTCTTTCAATCAATGCAACTTCTCTCAATGTTTATCAATTATTCAAGAGAAGCTACAATGACGCAAACCAAGTCTCGTCCAACAAGCTCCTTACGAGATTTTATGGACCTTACACAGAAGGCGTGAGCTGGTCCTGTCTGCAATTAAACAGAACTGGCGCGCAGGTGACAGCAGCTACTGGCCGGTGAATGATTACCACCGCCCCTCACTCTTGGAGTGGCGCGCCCACTGCAGCCAGAAGTACCGCATTGCTCCTAAGTTCACTTGCTGTGCGATCACTATTCATCTCTTTATGCTGGTGGAGGATATCTGTCAGACAAGGTTCTGCATATGTTGCTTTTGGGCTCGACAGACTTCTAAGGCCGCTAGTATCGTGTGTTCTTTAAGGTCCCGGATTCTCTTCCGGAGACAGTGTCGCTTCGCAGTCAAGAAGGAAGTGGTCCACTGGGCTCTCTGCTGGCTCCTGACAATATTCACACACCCCGACGATTCCGTTGATACTCTACCAAGAGCATTTGTACCCTTGTCGAAGGCCATTGACAAGGGTCTTTCTGGGCAAGTCTTTGACACATCATTACCAGGCCCCCCAATTCGCAGAAGACGACCCACTGTTGAGGCCGCAGGTGGTTTTTCTTGAAGTGGAGCCTTACTGCATTTCGAAGATGGAGCTTGGCTCGACTCGAGCTCACCAGAACTTGTATCTGAACTGTTGCCAAACGTGTGGCTACCTTGACTGCCTCGTACGCAGTCTCATTCCTCACTATCCCTACATGGCTGGGGATCCAATGATGGACGACCTGGTGCTGTTGAAGCTAGAAGGTTTGGAGTGTCACAAGGATTAAGGTTATAAGCGCATCGTTGTCTCTTGGATCAGTGCTGTAGTGCTTGTATGGCTGTCCTGGAGTTTGTGTGGATTGCGACGCGTCTGGAGTATTCCATCGCAGAGTGCAGTAGAACTTGCAAATATGGCTATCAGCTCTGTAGAGTGGAGCAGCCGTTTGGTAATCCCCAAAGTAGAGTCTTACCCTGAGTGTGGAATGCCGCGTCGGACCTTCCTTCCGTCAGATGAAACGAGCCGCTAGTTAAATACTCTACTGCTTAATAAGGTGTTACACCGACTATGGCTTTTAGGGCTAGCCTCTTCAGGTCGTCTAGCTGAAGACTGGACTTAAGTCATCGACAGGTGTGACTCCTATGGTGGCTGATGGAGGAACCATGGTGGTGGAACAATATAATCGTTATTCCGACCTTGATGTTACAAGGTCGCCTGCAGCTGTCGAATGGCATTAGCCGCCACGTACGTCCAGGAATCTCCTCGCACCCTGTCATCAAAGTGGAAGACTTCGCCATCTTTCCTCGTTGCAGATGTTGGCCCGTCCGATCTGCAAATCTTGGCTAAGAGGCCGGGTGTCATCTGCTGGACTCCCATCTGGTCCACATGGATGCCCCAAGAATGATTCTGAGTGAGTTGTTTTTGATGACATCCAACCTGTCCACCTGCTCGTCTGCAAGACCAATGAGCGTTGGGGAGCAGTAATCCATCAGCGATTTGATGACAGCTGTGTAACAAGTTCTTAAGGGTATACAAGTTTGCAGCTATACCAGGAATAATGAGGAACCACACAGTTTTCTCTGCTGCTGGCCCAGAGTCTGATTTACTCGAGCTATAGCTTGAACGTCACCGTCTGGTTGAGCTACATTCCAACACAATGATGAGCGTCCACCCAGACCATCGTCAAGTTTTGAATGTAAAGCATCCTGTCTGGCGTGGCTGTTCAGGCCATCGCTCCTAAATGTTAATCTTGAAGCAAAGTCTTATCCTCTTCTATAATCTCGAGTGGGTGCTCGATGTTGGCAAATATTTTTGCTCCTCCTACTATCATCCGCAAGTCATCTGCATAGCAGAGATTTGCCGTTTGCCTGAAGAAGAGTTTCACTAAATTCTCCATCGGGACATTGAACAGCGACGGACTGAGGATGCCTCCTTGTGGGGTTTCCTTCTCTAAGGGGTTATAGGTCGATGTGCCTCCTCTCTGTGAGGTAGACCTGGATTCACTAGAGCAGTCTTACTCGCGCCTTTCCCAAGCAAGGTCGTTAGTATAGCGAGTAGGCAACACAAAGGCTTTCTCTAGGTCCAGAACGAAGACCACTACGGTCAGCTAAAAGTAAACTAGAATTATCATCTCGACAATGTTGTTAGCCGTCCGTCTATCCTCAGTGTATGGGAAATTATGAGGGGGTGGAGGTTCCACTTTCCACTCGAACCTCTTGAAAGCCGTCTTGGCTATGCTGCCTAGTAAGGAGATTGGTTTTGGTTTTTCTGGCATTTGGGGCTTCGTAATGGGCTGTATTTCTGTTCTCTCCCATCCCGGTGGAAGTCTTCGCGCCGACCACGATGCGTTAATTACTTGTAGTATTGCGTCGTGTTCAGCTGCTCCAGCGTTGTAGAGCATGGACTATGTGATTATGTCGGCCCCTGGTGTTGCGTCCTCTGCTCAGCTTCATTGCTTTGTAGAGTTCCTGCTTGCTTAGATGCCCGTCTGTGACGTCCTCTCTAACGCTGGCTTCTCGAATACTTTCTGCTCTACCTTGTCATAGGCCTCGCTGTGTTCCCACTTGTGGGAAGTCGCTTGAAGCCGCACGGTCGTAGAAGAGGGTTTCTGGTGTCAAGGCTTCCTCTCTCGGACAGGGATGGCATTGTCGCGGCGGTGCCCCCTGATGCGATGCTTTCCCGATTTGGGCCCACATTCTGACTTGGGTGTGATCATTCAATTAGGAGTACCATTTGAGCCAGTGGGGTTCTTTTGTCTCCTTGGCCTCTTCTCTGGCGAGTCTCTCTTGCAGGAGTCTTTTCACATCAGTGGGATGCCTCCTGTAGTTTTTCCTGGCCAGGTTTAGTCTGTGGTCGAGTTCCTTAACTTTTCTGCAGTAGTACCAGCGGTCTTGGTGTTGTCTGGCTGTAGGCTTGGTCTTTGGGATAGCCAGATCAGCAGCTTCTTGAACCAAAACCAGTCTCCTATGTAGGTCTGCCTCGTCCAGGTGTGTCACGGGTGTCCGCCTGCTGTTCTCTTTTGTGCCACTTCTAAGCATTTCCTGAAGATCCCTCAGTTCGCCTTCCGAGATTTGCATCTCCATTCCGGTGATGGTGGCGTGGGGGAGCTTACTGATCCTGAGCGTGGTCAGCGTGGTAAAGCGGTCACTCGTCAAAGTTGAGTGCACCTACCAGTAGGCTGAGGGCTCCAGGGAGCTATTGGCGAAGGCAAGATCCAACCTTCCTTCCCTTACGTGGGTGTGATCACCATTGTTCAGTAAGGAGATTCCTGGTGTGTCTTGTACTGTTAGATACAAGTGTAGCCCATCTTCGTTGGTGGGACTAATGAGTTAAAAATCTACCTCTTATTCGCGTGCAGTGTTCTTCGGCCGAAGCAAACAATTCAGTTACGTCTGGTTAAGTTCCTTGGCTCCTGCATATGTTGTAGATAGTGAAGTCGTGGTCTAGCAGAGTAGTTATAATGGCTTGTTTCCTCGTCTTGACCATAAGGAATAGGTTGCATCCACTAAAAATTTTGTGGTGTTCCTGGGTTAGCATCTCTTGCAGCAGTGAGATCTTTGCTTGGTACGCCACTGCTTGCAGGAAGTGCTTCTTATTCCTGAATCCCTACATATTCCAGGAATCCTCAGGCATGTGCTGTGGTCATAGGTGCTGCATCCGTGTGTCCTTCCGTCGTCTCCCGCGTAGCTCAACCCATCTGGTGCATCTTTAGGGACGCCAAACTGGCGCCATCTCGATGAGGTCGTTGTCCTCCTGGTTTGAGGTCATATAAAGTTCCAAGATCTGTTTCGAGGGGTAGAGCCTGGTCGGCTCCTGAGCTGCCTTGCGGGTTGGCCGTTCAGGCAGATCTATCTTCTCCCTGGGTGACGTTGGTACCTTTTCGTTTTTTCTTGTTGATGGTACTGTCTCTAGGTTTTCTTCGGGGTCGAGTGAAGTTTAGTTGTAATTCTAACCTCCTTCCGAGTGGCCATCTCTTCTGTGGCTGAGAGAAAGGAAGTGTCCGGCAAATCCATAGAACAAGGCTTGAATGGGTGGAACCTCCGACCAACGAAGCTCGACAAGCTCCATCTCAATACTGAACAGCATCGCCACCCTGATGATTGTCATTGAACATTAAGGAACTCGGCGCACCTTTTTGCACCATCACTTAGCGAAGGCCTCGACATCATATTGCTACAAGAAACACTCCAGGAACACCACAGCTTTCGCTTCAGTGGCTACAAGGCATACAGAAAGCACTTTGCTCAGGTACCAACTAGAGGCTGCATGGTCCTAGTCAGGTCGCACATTCCTAGCACACAAGTCGTGCACCTGTTGTCCTGTGGCCAGGATGTCGAAACGCAAGCCATCAGAGTCACACTACAGGACCATGACATCGATATCTCTAAGTCACCGAATTATTCGCATTGGCCGCACACAACACGCTATCAGGGGGGTTGATTTCGATGCTCACCATCCCTTCAACTCGAGTGCCACCAACGAGGATGGGATACACCTACCACACTGCTTGACACGCCAGACGTCACCCTCCTCAAGAACGGCGAACCAACCCACAGAGGGAGAAGACTCGACCTCACCTTCCTCTCCCACTCACTATAGACTCAGCCCGCTGACAACGGCACCCTTCACACATCAGCGACCACTGTCACGCTGACGACTATGTTAAGCTCCCTCTGCCTCTACCACAGACTGAGGAACACTCAAAAAGCCAAATGGGAGCTTTTCAATCAAAAAACATGGCAAGCTAACCACCAAAAGGAGGCAGGCATCACACTCAGATGAGGGTCGTCTACACGAGGAACTGCCATCTCCAAGACCAAGCCCTTAGCCACACACAAACACCATTGGTAGTACGGCAGCACAGTAGGGGAGCTCAACAACAAGGTAAAGAAGGCTAGAAAAAACCACACGAGACACCCCATCGATGCGAACAGACACCATCTGCAGGGTACAATCCTGAAGATGGAGACCGGGCTGCCACCCCTAAAAGCTAAAGTCAAGCAGACGACAGCGGCGACTCTGATATGCGGGTCGAACAAACCCTAAACTACTATGGCCTGAGTTCGGGCCACCCTCCACTTAGACCACCACCCAGACGCACGAGGTGGCCAATGCCATCCAAGCGGCATACACGCTGGACATATAGGATACATCACACCACCTATACAGAGTAACACCTCCACCAATCATAGCACTGGGAGAAAAGAGGTCCAGCCTTCAGCACGAAGACCTGAGAAAACTGGCTTCGAGGCCAAAGCCACAGACACCTACTGAAGCAGTAGCATATTTCACAGACGCATCAGTCGACCAGACAGAGGAGGGAAGGTTGGGGACGGCCTTCCACACCCAAGGTTATATTCGCCCCTGGAGGCTGTCAGATGACTGCCCCACACTACAGACCGAGCTAGCAGACATCTCCAAAGCCATGGCACACGCAGCCAACACGTACTCGAAGTCCATGATAATACACACGGACTCCAAGTCATCAGTGCAAGCGCTGCAACACAGCCGCTCAAAGGACCCGGTATGGAGGGCTTACGCTCTCCAAACCGGGACCTCCGCCTGCCACGTCAAGTGATCGAAAACGCGATCCCCGCCAACATGACCAAATGGGTGCATAACCTTAAACGACTCAACGAGGCTTTACAAGCCAAGACAGACGCCACCGCTCTGAACACCACCAACGATTCAACCATCCACGCTGCCCCTGACTACTAATACATCACCGCCACCAGCAAAGCCACCGCAATCCCCGACCAAGAAGGATGGACTACTGTTGGAAATGGAAAACGCCGGCGTAACTACTCGGGAAAATGCGTATCCCAGGATTCCCCAAGTGTCCCGACCACCACAACCACCACCATCACGATCTCAACTCCGGCACTTCAAGTTCCGGATTGTGAGCACCGAGGCAACAACGTCCTATGCAACCATCATTGGCACAGAAAAGAAGTTGCCCAATGCCAAGTTCACGGTCAAACCAAACCCCAGGGGGGAGATGATTCTCCACCCCAAAGACGCCTCCTCCGCCCACGCCTTGGATGTCCTTGCATATGACTCGTGCACGGCCATCAAACTAGACCCGGCTATGAAAGGAAGCAAATATGTGGTACTGAAGGACAAGCAACTGCCACTGGATCCTCGGGAAAACCACCAAGGTTCTGAAGGCGGAGACCTGCACTTCGCTGACGGACAAATCGGCACAGACTCGGCAAGTTCTCATTATTCATTATGGGCCGACCCCGAGTGGCATACACCTGATAACCTGGGGAAAATACACGAGGCGAGGCCTTGCGTGCCGGAATCCCTCAGATGTTACCGCTGCCAGAGGTTCGGGTACCTTCAGTCAAAGCGCTCAAACAAGGGAATATGTGCCATATGCCTCACCAGACTTTAGAAGGGAGAGAAAATAACGCCCAAATGTGACAACTGCGGAGGGAAGCACCACGCATGGAATCCGGGCTGCTCCGAGAAAACAAAGAAGGTACATGCCATTAAGCCTCCCCCACCGTCCCCCTCCCCAAACATACCGCTATCGCATGCCAGCCGACCCCTCCAAGCACCTTGGTTTAGGGCCGGCAAAAGCAGCAGCCCCCGGCCCTACGGAATGCACAACAGTTCCCTGTGCTCCCTACGATATCCCCCAACGCGACACGAGAAGCCACCTGCGCCACCCAAGACATCGGCGAAGAACGAGCAGCGGATTCCGAGTGGCATGATCCACGTGTCAGACCTAAGCAAGGTCCTCACCAACTTCACGTCAGGTGTGGTGGCACTGCTGGGCCACAAGATCCAAGTGACACAGCTCTTCGCCCTGATGGGGAGCGCACTTGGCTAAGTGGTCTCAGACCCCGTTCCAGTCAACCATCCCATGCCCGTACTGGAACAAACACAAGGGCTGAGAAAACCCAAGAAATCTTGTATAAATAAACGCAGAGAAGAGAAAAAAAATTCCCTGAGGTCCACCAAACAAGAAGTGCCCTGTACCCCTCCGTCAAGAGAAGACCGGTGAGAAACCTCAGCAAGACGTAGAGGAGATGGACCTCATAGAACTTGTTAGGGAGACGGAACCTCAAACTAAGGTAGCTCAAGGTTCATTTCAATAATGAATATCAGCGCCACCTTGATGATTGTCATGGAACATTCAGGGAATCGGGAACAAAACGCACCTCCCCATGCAGCACTACTCTACAAGGGCCTCATTATCATATTGCTACAAGAAACACTCTTCCAGGAACACCACAACTCCCATCTCAGTGGGTACAAGGCATACAGGAAGTACTTTGGTCAGGCACCGACCAAAGGCTGCATGATCCTGGTTAGATCGCACATCCCCAACACAAAAGTGGTGCACCTAAACCTTGTGTCCAGAACGTCGAAACTGAAGCCATCACAGTCACATTACAAGACCGTGTATACATCAATAATCAAGAGAGGGCAACAAGTGTTCGGGTGACTCACTTCATGGATGGATGTTGGCCAGGGGTCGTGGAGAGATGGTCACAATCGACGGACATTTAAATGCCGAAAATTACATTCCTATATTAGAAACCTTTATGTTACCCTCTATCCAAGCATATGCCCTCCCAGAACCACACAATCATACTAGTGCAGGACCGCTCACCTGTACACACAAAAGCCGGGCACTCACCCAGTGGGTCAGTTGTCACGCAGTTTCAAGTTATTGACTGGCCTGAAAAGGTGTGCGACTCTATTCTAACTCCATGAAAAACCTGAGGGGAATTATGGTTTGGGAGTGGTGGGTGGCAGAGAAGACCAAGGAGGCCGTGGAGAGGAGAGAGAGGGAGGGAGGTGTGGGAGACAAAAGGAAGTCGTCCAGACATCTGTAACAAAGCTGGTGAATTCTGCTCCGGCCCGATTGCAGCATGCGGCTGTCGATGCCGAAGGCCGCTAGTCAAAAAAACCATTTGCACTGGGAAATGCAATTCAAAATGAAGGTCATTTAGGGTTTACTCAACCATTTTCCGTGTTGAAAAGAATATGACAAAATATGGTAATATACGAGATTGTGTAATGGCAACGTGAGGGAATCATGTAAAAAGGTATTAATGACCTCATTATACAAATTGAGATAGTCTGAACTGCCATCCCTAGCAGCAAAAGTGAAGCAGACGACAGCGGCGACTCTGCGCGGCTCCCGCGATCTCATGAAGAAGCGCCGCTCGAGTAGCAAGTACAGTTCCGACTACTCATCTAGCAGCAGCTCCTCACAGAACTCCGCTCGACGCCCCACAACGCCTGGTCACTCATCACGCCTTTTTATCCCCACACTTACTGACCGCAAGCACAGAAAAGTGTGAAGCACCCTGCAACTGGTCGGGAAACGCCGCCCGCACGAACTGTTGAAGGCTAATCCTCCTGCCCATCCGAGTGCCCCACTGCTGTGTGTACCTGACCGTCTCTCTGGCCGCAGTTTCGTCGTCAATACGGGAGCGGCCGCAAGAGTAATTTCACCATAACTAGAAGCCGCTGTACTAGTTATGAGCTGCCGCCAACGGCACCTTCAAACCCACGTTCGGTCGGATGCCTCTCACGCTGGACAGAGGCCTCCAGCAGACGTGCCAATGTATTTTCCTCAAAGCCAAGGTCCAACAACCCATCATATAGGCTATGATGTGAGGCACCATAGCCTCCTGGTGGACTCGCGGAACCACCAAGCCATCACCAGACACTGCCACTTAAAACATTCAGACATACACCACCAGCCCTCCCACATCCGCCAAACCACGAAGGCTTAAATTTTGATAATACAATAGGAAGTCATGTTGACTAGTAACAAATTGCAGTAAAAGATTAAATATTCTTAAATGATTTTGAGGTTCCTTCTGGGGAGCCGACAGAAGATCTTTACAAGTCCCTAATTAGATGTAGATTAGAGTATGGCTCTCAGGAGTATGCTTCGGTGAGCGAGTATACCCTGAGGCTGGATGCGATACAAAAATGTTTGAGAATGTCTTGAGAGCCATAACCTGTACCAGAGTTTCACAAGTGGCAGCCGAGGTCCATGTACCTCTTCTTCGACTAAGATGCGAGATCCTGTCGTGGCAGTGGTATTCTGATGGTCAGGAAGAACAAAACTACTGCCTGTTGCCTCATTCTGGAATGTTCACAGCTCGTGAACAGAGGCGTCAGGCCCCTGGCCGTCAGAATGAACTTCCTCAGTGAGAACTCCAGCATTAAAGTGAATGAAGTGGACTCGCTGGTCAAGAATTCCTTAACATTGATCAAAACACTATATGATTCAACTCGCGGAAAAGCGATAACTTTTTCCGATTCTTTCTGTTCTTAAAGCAAAGGCTCTGAATATACAGAGTCCTGCGAATTACAGGGCAGTATTGATAATTTAAATTCATGCAAGATATCTTGATCTGGGTACCTTTCACATTTCAAGAGAGGAGGAAACCCGCCTTTCAAATGGCTATACCTACACAATGGAAGAACCGTATGTTGACCATGTCCATTCTACCAGGGTAGAATAATTAAGGTCCTTGAAAAAAGGCAATCACCGTAAGTGAAAAGGAGCGTGTCTGTGGCATAGTCTTTGATGCCGCTGCAATCAAGAAAGGAGTCATTATAGTAAAGATTTAATGCAGGGGTGTGAAAAATTCTCAGTCAGGCACTTCGGCTAGAGCCACGAGACGAACCGCCAACATCAACCAATAGAGATTGCGGGTTTCCCTAGGGTGCCTGCACTTCTGCCAGTACTGGCGGCGCTGGTGTCTGGACACTCGTTCAGCACCGCAAAGGGTACCAGCTTCAGCAGCGACGGTAAACACTGAGCTGGCGATGTCGTCTGCAGCATTTCGCACGTGGAAGAGGTCCATGGAGGTATGGGCATCTTCACAACTAGTCAGTAGAAGTGGCTACCGAAAACATCCGGCTACACACAACGAAGCCGCTCTACAGTGCGCCCTTGAGGCCAAGATCTCGACAACCCAGTGGCGTGCCTTGTCAAGTACCTTTCGAACCTCAAAGCCGTCGTGACTGTTGCTCTCCGCTCAGCGAATTCTGCCGTCCAGTGGAATGCGATTTTCAATGACAATCAAGGCAGTGACAAGTGCATAGCAAGGTTTTTTCCCCAAAGGTGCTCATAACAGGCCTTGGACTGATGTTTCCAGCGCCCACATTGCCACAGTGACCTGTGAAAGTACATGATTTTAAGGAAAGTTATTATTGGCCTGCGCGATTGAAGATTTTTCAGAGCTGCAGCGCTTATGAGAGTTGACACTCTTCGGGCAAATTGCATGGCACAGGAAGTTGCTTTCAGTTTGAATTGGTGGGGGAGTGCGACGCCGGGCGGCTGGTCATGGCGGGAAATTCTATAGTGTTGGCTGGGGAAGGTGATTGGTTTGGTGGTGGCCCTCGCGCGACTGGAT
>JAUTXX010391513.1:1674-23562 GCA_032273605.1 Panulirus laevicauda
TTCAGTAGCAGGGTTTTTTTTTTTTTTTTATTCCGGTGAGCCCCTCTTCTTTTTAAAAGCGGCCGTCGTCTCTGATTAGTAATTTATGGCAGAGAAAGCCTTTTCAGAAAAGCCTTAGCCATGTTAAATCAAGAGAAACAGTCAATTAAAAAGTTGAGGAAGATTACGACAAATAACATTTCGTGTAAGTGAGAGAAGTAAGCGGAGTTGAGGACCAAGAGAAAGCCGTAAAAATAAAAGTAACGAGTTATGAAGTCATTATAGAGGGGTAACCTCTTCAGACACTGACAGCACCTTCTTCTACGATGACTGTGATAACATCTGGCGTGGGCAGGGTTGGTGTGGTCGGGATCAGGAGTGTCAGTGGGTGGGTATGTGGCCTCTTTGATGACACGCTCACCTGTACCGTCTCGTTGGCTTCTACCCCCACGCTGCGTAACGTGGCGCCGTCACCCAGTACCCTCCCGCGCACAGACAGCTGTTGGACACACGCGCATACCTTGTTATTTACTAACACCTCAGTCATCTGTGTTCTTCATTCAATATACAAATGCACCGTATTCACATTTAAAATGGCATAGGACACTGCAGAACGTTTTAATATGGGAAATTACCACACATGTATCTAACATGCCAACCTCTCACACACTTGCATCTAACATGGTAACCACTGACACACACCCATGGCAGACAACCTGACATATGAACCCATCATGGCCCATAACGCATGTGGCATACTTACCATACAAGCATCTAACATTGCAAATCACACTGCATGATCTTCATATCCACTACAAAACGAGTAGGGTTTCCATCTATACTTGAACCACCGTATGATCCCCACATCCACTTATACCTAATGCATGATCTGTCCTTACACCCAACCCAGTGAAGGATTCTCATGTACACCTGACGCTACATAGGATTCCCCCATTTATATCAAAATTACTGCCTCTATGAAAGCTTAAGGAAGCGTATGATCCCCATGTACCGAGAATATTGCCTCGGTTAATATTTACAGTTAAATATGACAGGTAGCCATGGACAGATTCGGTAGCGAGACGGAGACAATTTACCTGGAGGAAATGTGGAGGGACCTGGGTGGTGTGGCTAAGGTGAATCTTGAGGGTGTGGACAGGTTGGTGTAGTGGCCAGGCCCGGGTGATGACGCCAACATCCGTCTCCAGTACCAGCTTCACTGTGGCCACTGGACCGCTCTCCGACCACCACCTCTGTACACAAAAACACACTGTAAAGCCATGTAACAACATGGTTACTTCACAGACACTGTAGCATATGTGACTTAGGAACTGACATCGTCTCCAGCGTATCGCCAGAGCCCCAGTTAAGAGACACTGACTATCTGCTGGCAAATACAACATTCAAGTACACGGAAAAAAAAAATTAGCAAGCTGTTCACATCCTACAATACGTCAAAACGGGTATGCTTCACATGTTTGATTACTGTACTTAAAGAGACACAAGGTGTTACCGGATTCCGCCCACTTGTGATTACGCCGCGAGTGAAAAGTCTCCTTCGGCGAAGTTGTATCATCGGAGTACATAAACTCGTGGAAGAACTTCTCACGCCAAAGGAATCTATCTTTTCCCTACTACTGATTGTAGCGCAGCTTTGAAGCTGCAGGAGCCCCTTGAAGAAGGGATCTTCGTGTTAAATGACAATAAAACAAGAAGCACAAAGTTAATAAAGAAGCTGCAAAGAGAGAGCTAAGGTTGGAGGCTTCAACTTTGCCCATCATGGAAGAAAGGAGAGTACGGAGTAACTCCTTCACAGACCTTTTAACTTTTTGAACTAGTTTGATGACGTTAACTGTGAACAGTTCTTCGTTAGATGCAAGGATAGAATAATCAGATGTCATAACATGAAACTTGTCAGAAAACGTGTATGAAGTGCCTTTATGGTATATGGGTGGTGGATGAGTGAAGTATCAGACTGTAAATGTAGACTATGCATAAATTTAAGTTGTATGATAGTAAAGAAAGTTCAAGAGATCCCCGGGAAATCGTATGTAGAACTCCCTCCCTGTACAGCACAAACAGGTATTTACAGTGCACAGGAAGGCAAGAGAATATTACACAGGACGCACCTCTGGCTCATCGTCGTCGTCAGCACTGGGCATGGCAGCACCCGTTGTCAGGATCCGTCCGTCCCTCCTGGTGTGTGCGGCCACATCATTTTGGGGCCAAATGTACTCGTCGGGTTGGCCATACTCGTTGGCCTGACCGTGCCCGCCAGCGTGGACACTGTGGTAAGCACTCCCCTCACCGTGGCCATCCTGCTGGCTGTGGCCCTCCCTGCAGGCGTCGTAAGGTCTAGCCTTCTCACTGTGGGCGGACTGAGTGTCATCGCGTGCCGGGAAGCTCCCGTCTCCACCCTTATCCTCCAGGTTGGTAACTACGAGAGCTTGACCGGTGCCAGGGGTGGCACCCTGCGCCTCCTGAAGCACACACCTGCCACCTGGAGAGGACCTGGTATACGAGGATGACCTAGAGCCACGTGGGTTAGCGTGGGCGTGCGTTACAGCGTCCCCGGAGGCACAACTGCTGTCGCTGGAGTGTGAGGCGTCCTGCTCCAGGTAAGGCGCCATGGCTCGCATCCACAGCCTGGCTCGCTCATGTTCGTGCACAGTTGTTTCTCATGATCGAACACGACACTGTCACCACCATCCAAAGTACAAGTATCTGTTCAACATAGTAGTACAATTTATACCTTTGCTAAGCCTCACGACAATATGGTTTTTGAGTACGAAGTCATCTTGGACAGAGTTGGATATCGAACATGACCATGCGTCCACACTGACACCTTGCCTGACACTAACGTGACCCGCTCTGACATCTGTATCCTATTGCTCCACTAACCTTAACGCACATACCTACAAACACACCTTTAGCTTGCACCCAGAACGTAGTTCTAATGTGATGTTAGAGTATACCACGATTTTGTAGACTGGTAAAAAGATGGTTATCAGTTCACGTAGCTCTGAAGGCCTCTCAGCACCTATAAAATAAGGACTAGAATATGTGAATAGACGTAATGATATTGGGTTGGTCGGTAACTACTGGTTGCGTGTGGAACTTTGCTGGTCGATTCTACCAAGTGTAACAGCAGAGAGGAGAAAGAGGGCAAGAATGTTAAAAACTGAACTCGTATTTTACCAGGCTACTTGTAAAGCTTTATGCACTTACAGATAATCTAATTTCGAATTACTTTATAAATATTTATATTTTAAAGTAATTTATCACATATTTTGTTTATTAAAAGTTAGATATTTCTTCGTGGTTTACGACATCTGGCAATAATTCCAAGGCTCTGTTACCGTAGTTTCACTGTTGTCAACAGCATCACCAAATTACTGAATTAAAGGCCCACTATCTTGCCATAAGGTTATGGATGTATGTAGACCATGTTTTCAACATACATTTTATGTATGTATCAAAATTTGAAATGTAACGATATTAAAGTAGGTTGGAATCGTTGGCAGCTTTCAAAGTTGTTTATACCAGTCACCATAGAAACCGCAGGTGTTTGGGATCTTGATTAGCTTCAATATGGATTTAGATTATCGGAGAAAAAAAGATTAGTTATCATTACTTATTCCAATTAACCTAATATATCTTTGCTGGTTAGTCTGCTGTGATTTGGATATCGACAGGCCGTGATTTAAGAGGTGAAAAATCCATACATTTTTTTTTCAAAGCAAATTATACATATATATACATGGGTAATTTCAGCATCGAAACTTGTGACATTTACAAGGGTTTCGCAGTCCTCTGCCTCCTGGGCTAGGTCGATGTTTCTGACACGTTAGTCCTGAGTCCTGATCCATTTTGCACTCTAGTCGAGTTCAGAATTGGTGATCTAAATTCACAGGAATGTGTTAGGTAATGAAGTTGAGCCATTGATCTGTTTCAAGTACTTATGAGAGGAGGATGTTAGCTAGCAGAGCAGAAGTGTAGTCTTGTTAAGGAAGGCTGCAATGGCAGTTAAAGAAGGATCCCAATACTATGCAATATAATACCATCATAATTGACTTTCTAAGGTGATTGGGGTAAATATTCTGCCGGACAATTACTTCAAAGAGAACACTATGCCATTTACTGAAAATTGTCATTTATGACGAGAATACGATATATGTCTGATGGGGTCGGGGTGCGCCTGCCTGTAGCTGTGTTAGCCGCGTAATCTAGGTCAGGTGAGGAAGATAATGGCTCAGTTACAGTTTTTCTACCAGTGTTCCCTAGACGAAACCCATGATTTCCTCGAGCATCCTTGAAGGGTCCCACGAACTCTTGAAATAATAGAAAAAATTTGGAAAGCCAATAAATCATGATTAAGAAATGGAGCTCTTTTAACTCGAGCCACAAAACTTATTACAAAGCCATAAAAGTTTGCTCTAGAAAAAGGGAACTACTGAGATGGAGAAGATCAGGGTTCCAGAAATTATTTAATGTTGCTTTCAGCGTTCCTGTATCAGGACAAGGTTGAGAAACACTGCCAGGATGTCTTTTAAACAATCTCACTAGAAGTAAGGGGATGGTTAACTTTGAGGTCAAACAGAATTGAAGCAATGGGAGAGATTAGAGAATTCATTTTAAAGAAAACAGTCAGATTCCATTGATGGAAAACAGTGTCAAGGCAACCAACATTGAAAGTTTATTATGCAGATAGCAGTATTGGCTATTGAATGGCCGAATTGCGGAGACTAGTCATTACAGATGGTAGACATATCATTACTCATGGATGAAACTACTCTCACGAGAATTTATCATATATTAAACAGATGTCTTCATATTATTGCATTCTGGGAAACAGATTGGGATGTATTGGAAGAGGAAATGCCTTCAGGCAGAAGTAAATACATCTGTAATATGATCGAAGATATACAAAACAAAAAAGATTATTGCAAGTACGACCGTTTTAGAAGTTATGAATGCATCTAGATTTGATATCATTTGTATCTAAGAAGAAATATAAGTAAAATAGTCTGGCCTGATAACCGGTAACTTAAGATCCCCAAAATTTATAAGAATATTTTAATGCTTTTTCGTAGAATTTTTGATTACGGACGCCATCCAGAGTAGCAATGTTTATGAATACTTTTTCTAAGTCAACGGCAGTATTTCTACTCTGTACGTTTGACGTATAGTACAGATTTTGGTTTACCTTTAGCTGATGCCTGCCATTTCTACCCAGCACCACAAGACTGATTCCATTCAGATCTATTTTCTAATGTGCAGCAGACAAGCCGTCCCCTGCCTGATGATTTATCGCAATGGAATTTTCTACGCTTTATTCTGGCATTCTTTATTGGAAATTTAAAGAATGTTATGCTCTGTTTTACCAGTATTTCCCCAATTCTCTTACCATAGTTTTAGATAAAATAGAAGAATAGACATTGCAGGTGGGTCCCTACTTTGAAAGAGGTAGACACCAGAATTACTAATTAGATAATGGAGTGGTACTTTGCAGCCTAATTCGGTATTTTGCTAATAAAAGTCGGTCAAAATCAATTGACAGCGTCATGATTAAGTGAAGCACATAGAAATTTGACCAAAGCATTGAAATGTTTATCTCCCTTATACAATATGAGTTACACTCGACTTCCTTATGTAATTCTGAGTTGCTCTCATTCATAACCGTGGCAAGTGTAAAGTCGACGAATTGGCCTGTGTTTGGAAACCATAGGCAGGAATTGCTGGCAACATTATCAATATGTTTGCCTTCAGTTTGCTCTTTATTTCCTATGGTAAACAAATTATTGCGTCATATCAGGTAAAACTGCGAACTGTAAGGGAGAATAGACTGATCGCCTGCAGACAGTGTTTACATATATATCATGAAGGTTGCGTACGATAACAGGCAAAGACGTACGTGTGGGCATATCCATGGAAGAATATTTTTTGCCATGTTTCATACACTAAATAGATGACATTGTATACGATTTGGTTTTACTTGCTGTCTAAATTACTTGGAAATTATGTAGAAACTTTCTGATTCCTTTCTTTAAATCTCTTCTCGGTGCTCTTCTCTTATTACTTAATTCATCTATCGTAGATTTAGAGATACCTCCGTGTGTGAATCGATTTTAGTATATCAAATTGCTATATATTTCACATTATGACCCTGGACATTGATTGGACACTTATCCTGAACATAAAAGAAAATTATGCAACAAACACGTTTACTACTTGTATTGACATGAAATTTTTATGAAATATTTTCGTCCATATGTACTTGGGATTGAACTTGTGATAAGTTATTACAAGTGAGCGAAAACCTGTACACCAGCATGACAATTTTTTTTTTTAACCTGACCCGTAACATTTGCATATAAAGAGCATTTAAGGCGTGGCTAATAACGTGAGAACAATTGTGGTAAGCTTTGCCATGTAATCACGATTTTTCAGTTGTTAGAAGTAATTTTTCATTGCTGATTCTAACCAAGTTTTTGTACTTTGATTCTATTCACTTTCTCGTCTGTAGCTATAACAAATTAAGGGAAGGCCGTATGGAGGATATAGAGGTACAAAATTTATCAGATCTTGTTATGAATGATGGTCGTATACAATGGTTGACCCAGAAACGTCATAATTGTCTGTTAATGTTTAGGCTTTTATATAAGTCAAATCTCCTCCTTAGTTTACCCTTTAAATAGGTGCAGCACCATGGTGTACTGACAATCACACATGCCGCCTGGGGTCATATTCGCATCGGTTCGAATTCTGGTCGCGGCAGCTGGTCCACAGTCCATCCAGCTGTTCATCCTCTTGTAGGGCCTGGTCGAGAAATGGGTACCTCGCATAGGCTGGGGAATGTGTGTGTGTGTGTGTGTGTGTGTGTGTGTGTGTGCTTATGTTTATAGTATTAAAGACCTGCTGGCACACTTGCAATGCTGAGACGAGGGAACATGTTTGTAAACCTCTTTCCCCGTCACACGCAAATAGTATTCACAGGTGGATTTTTCCTACAGATTTACAGCTAAAATCAATTATCATTTACTCCATAACATCATTTGTGAGGTACATTACAGTCATATTAGCGAAAACAGTAAACGCATGATCATGAGACAAATTAGAAAAAAAGAGCGAACCACTCCTTCAATGAACTTAAAAGCTAAAACAAACATGAGTTAAAGTCTATTTCTACACTTGCCGAAATAAACTACCTTCTCTGTACTCGTACCATGTAAAATAATTGTTCATGAACTTCAAATGCTCATATGCGACCATATCCAATCATCTTGGGAATTAATTAATTAAGGAGCTTGTGAAAATATAGATTACTAACACATAATTATATGATTTTTTTTACATTTTGATGAAATACGTCCGCATGTGTACATCAACTTTGTGCTTAAGGTACGAGAGTGTTATCGGGTAGCAACATTTCTCATCGGATGCAAGCGTTATGTGAGGGAATTCTGTGTTTTATCATCTTGGAAGCAAATAGCGAATTGGCATTATCCGCAGGCACTCACATAGGAAATTTTGCATCTCTGGGAAGTGTGTGTATCCATAAGAGGAGAGTAAGATGAATAGTAGTGATGCCCAGATCAAGAGTAAGCTGGGGGCTGTGCTCCAGAGTTTAAAATCCTACCAGCAGCAGGGCCAGGAATGCCAGTCCCCAGAGCTGGCACGTGTTGAGGATGACACTATGCTCAATAAACTACATACTCACGTTCACACTCTTCTTAAGAACAAAAATGGTGAGTTCTTTTTGGTTATGCCTTTTCCAGTTAAATGTGGTTTGATTGATTGATTGATTTAGTGGCAGTACAACATACAATGTGAACAGATACAAAGCACCAACAATCAAGTGAAAGTGAAATATACCCAAAAAGTATGAAAACTCCCACAAGGATAACCCAACAAAGCTTACAAAAACTTTAGGTATTGCTTATTGTGCCGGCTAGTTGGGAAAATGTCCATTGTTTTACCCTTGCCGATCAGTGAACATCAATAGATGAACGGTTTCCCCAACAAAGCACTGATGAGTGAAACGGTAGTTTGCCAACTAGCCAGTACCCTTGGGTAAGACATGGTTTTACCGACTCATTCATATAATATTCATATAACTAATACTCATGCTTGAACAGGGTACAGCGTGTTTTGTTGAATTATTCCTGGCAATTTCTCACAATACTAGCATTCCACCTCCTTGTGTGGAATTAAATTACTTAAGGTAACCAACTTAATCTAACCTTTAGAGCATAGCATAATCTTAATAGCAAAACTTTTCCTGACCAATTTTAACCAGCTTTACCCAACCAGTTGTAACTTCCTCTGCGTAATCTATGTTGTATACCCGAACCTTACTTATTAATCCATGCTTAATCTGACCTAACCTAACACTGTAGTTTGACCAAACCAGCCTTACCTAACCCAACCCCGCCCAAGTTTACGTCACGTATGACGGGTAGCTTGATACAACACAGAGTTGTTAATTGATACTGCCAAGCCAACTCAGCAAAATTCATACTATCCAGTTCAGTTTTCTAAGAGTGATACAAGGCATTATTGGATGTATTAACTGGCAAAAAGACTTGACCCATTGGTGCTGTCTGGTCAACACAACTAAGTCAAAGTTTATCTAGACAAGTAGTCGGAACTGATAAATCTCAGGTTATTTCACCAACAAGGTGTGGATATTTTTTTTAAGTATTGAACATTTCTGTATTATGTTGATGAAGACTGGGGTGAGAGGGCTTCCGGGTAGGGTCCCATTTTGGAGATTAATGTAAGGTTGGTTGGTTTGTAGTGAATCTTGTATCAGATATTTACTGATTTTGTTCTGATCTGTTACAGTAATTTTAAAGTTAACGGCCATAAAGTGTGATTTGGAACTTTATTCTCTGCAGTATTAAGTAATGCAGTAGAGGTGAGGGTTATTGGTATTAGGGAAATTTGCCCATAATTGATGTAACAGTAGGTTAAACACTTGTAGGTGTTCAACAGAACTGGTGAATAGACCTCCCTCAGGAGCCAAGATTTAATGTAGAAATATACCAAAGTAAATGTGACTTGTTGCTGTGACCTGTGTGGATTGGCATCTTGTTGGGAGCTTGTTTGGAGGTGCAAATGGTTAGATGGGCTGTCATCTGTTTGTTAACATGATGAAAGTCTGGTTTGACACCGTTGAAACTGATTTTAAGAATGGCCTCTCACATTTTAGATGCTTTTTATAGTTTGTTGTGATTTACTGTAGATAGCAACCTAAATGTATGATAGATCAATGGAGCTGCCTGGAGGCCACAGTAATCCGCTAGTGACCATAGTGGGTAGTTATGAGTCTTTTTGCTATAACAGTGGTGCCCATTGCTGCTGGTAGTACCCAGTGCTGCACCCATGATGTCTATTTAGGTTTTGATAATCTGGTAAATAATGTGTTTTTCATAAAGGAAACATGCATCACTCTTAATTGGTAGGAAAAACAGAATGGTTTGATAGTTTTTCTGCACCTTAATGTATTAATATAAAACATTATGAAGTGTAAGTGAATGCAACATGCATGCATAGTATTAACCAATTTGGTAGTTTATGTGGTTTCCTAAATTTGGAATGTATAAATCTTATCTATCTTATCTCTTAAGACAGAAAATTGTGTATACATTTTTTGTGCACTTTTATGCACAATGGAAAGGCTGACAAAATCATTTGTTCACAAAAAAATGGTTAAAGGATCTACATACTGAATCCTGAGATGGAAGGATGTTTGAAAATACTCATACAGACTTTTAGATGAAATGACTATGTGAAGAGAATGGATGAAGAAGGATGTCTAGAACTTAGTGTATACAAGAAAAGAATAGAAGGAGAAACAGGATATTGCAAAGATGGACTGAGTTATGTGGAGAATAGGAAATATTTGCCCAGAGGTGATGGTAGGTAAATATGCTAATTATTAGCCATTGGTTTGTTTTGTCACCACAGATTTTGTTTTATTTTCACAGGATATGAATGGGCACAGGATGTTGGATTGGTGCCATTTGTGCAAACAGTCCTTGAACCAAGCATTGTAAGCAACACCAAAAATTCCAGTACAGTGTCATTTGCCTTGAAAGTTTTAGCATCACTCATTTCTGTTGAAGAAAATTTTGATACCTCCGCTGAAGACAAGGTTAGTGTAGAATTTGAAAAGTACATTAGTAGTTGTATCTTCTGTTCCTAATTTTAGAAAACGGTGAGACAGTAAAACACTCACCCTTCATGCTCCTACCCCTGTAAGGCACCTTCTATGACATGCAGGAGATACACAGTAAATATCCTTTCTTCCCATCCTTAGGGTTGAATATAAAGAAAGAGGTAACATTTTTTTCTAATGGGGAAACATCAGAGATGAACTGCAAAAATGTACTTTTATGTGTGAGAGTGCTGGAGTTTTGCTATTCAGGAACTTACAGTTGTGTATTATGGTTAGTATGCCCCTTTTTCACTTATTTTTTAAGGATGATTTTCATGATAGTGTATTGTGTAAATAATTTCTTTGCAGTTAGAAAAAACTCAAGGGGGTTTGATAGACGTGGAAAAGTCACCCATGTTAGATTGATTATTGAACCTCTCTTACAGAGGTGTACTGGATGTTTGTAGGCTATCTTTAAAAGAAGGGCAAAAGAGTAATCTGAATAGGCACCCATGAAATCAGAAGAAAATGTACCATCTCTATATTGCCATCTCATCATGAATTCATTGTTTATCTGTAGCAATAATAAATCTTTTTAAAGACCTGATCTAAACATCATCAGTCACTGTTCTTTCCTGGAAGTTCAGCTTTCATTCAAGGGAAGAGAATAGATTCTGAGGGAGCCAGATCAGATGAAGAAGTGGGATATATGCTATATGTTGATTAACTAAGTTGCTCAATATTTTTCACTTTTATTGTATTCTTATACCTGTTTTCTTGCTTTTAGTATTTGCTACTGTTCGGACATTCTGCTCTTCATATCAAGTGACCATAAACTCGTTTAACATCCTGTTTTGTTTATAGGTACTCTGTCACTTTTTGGTTATCCTACCAAGCATACGGAGTGACCCAGCACTCTCTTCGTCTGCACTTAATCTCGTACAGTCCATCTGCAAACACAAAGCTGGCCCATATTGGTTGGTCAAAAATGGTATGATGGAAATTGTATATTTGATGTTGATGGTGTTCCATGTATTTTACCACTGCTATGCAGTTTAGCATTTTTGATGTTTTTTGCACATTTCACTACTTCATAATCAAAATCCAATGAATTTATCATTATTTTACAGTGTAAGTAAATGTTGTTCATGATAGGGAATTAAGATGTGCATAGGCCGTAATGTATCCTAAATTTTCCATCATATTATGGAAACTAGCCAAATGTTTTGGAAATGAGAGTTTGGATACCTTTTATAATGAGAAAAAGGGCATAGATTTGATCTTTAGTTTGAAATTAGTGTGCTGTAAGTTTTGTGTGCCCTTGATCAACCTCATGCTGTTTCATGTGTGGCAGGGTGGCGACAGGATGGATGAAGGCAGCAAGTATGAATATGTACATGTGTATATATGTATATATCTGTGTATGTATATGTATGTAGTTTCCTTGCGTTACCTTGTTGACATAAGAGATGGCGATTAAGTATGATAATAATAAAAGGAAATATATATGGTTATTAAGACCTAATAAGGTATCATAACTTTTCATACAGGCATATGGGAGAAGATGTTGCTGCCATGCCTGCGAAGCCCCAGCTTGTTTGTGCAGCGTGAGGGAGTAAATGTCATCGCCTCCTTTATGTTGCTTCTTACTGGTACACAAGTGAGAATAACGATTCCTTTATCTTTGTGACAATTACATTTGCTTCATTGGTTTGAGTCGATGATGTTTATGTTATTTTGGTTGGGTAGTTAATACTGTATTTGAACTTCTTCCACAGATTGTTTATGTAATAGGAGTAGTTTCTAAGCATAGAAGATGGGGCCCATAAGAAGTAAAGCTAAGCTATCAGATCATATCATCTCACACATAAAACTAATCATAGTAACATGATGTGCATAACTAGTAATATAAGGTTGTAAAGTTATAGTTTTGATATGAATTTTAGTTAGTTATTTTGAAAGTACTTGTAAGATTGATTACAAATATATGCCTATGCCATGGACTTCTGCTGCATTTCTCTCCAGGTTTAGTTTGTTCTGCAAGCCATGATATGTATTTCAGTCTATCTATCTATCTATGTATATCTCTGAAGCCTGTTCCTTCAGGAACTCCCTCAGGGGGTGGCCATGGCACTAGAGTCTCCATAACTAGTGAACTCCAGTGCCACTTCTTAACGCTTAATGCGTCACCTTTGATAGGCCACCGGCAGAGGGCCAGTCTAGTGCAGTATTTGCAGTGGCTCCTACTTGATGTTCCTACCTACTACCTCTACCTAATTTTCTACATAATAGTCCTACCTAAATATTTCTACCTACTACCTCTATCTACTGCTCCTACCATTTTGCCAGAAGGAAGGGCTAGCACATAGTACTCGCCACAGGAAATCTAGTTCCGAAGAATGAGCTGTGTGAGTTAAGTGTTGTCAAGTGTTGTGTGTGACATGGAGAGAGATTTTGTATGTTTGTGTGCAGAATGCCAACAGTCCACATGTAGGTGAGGCAGAAAGGAGGATGAAAGGTGGGCTGTAGTTGCCCCAGGCATCTAGAGGGTTCTCATCCCATCAGAAAATGGGGACAAAATTAATGGCACTGACATAGGCCATAATAAGGTAACATAGAATGTGTTTCAGCCCTCTAAGAATTAGAAATTTGTAACCCCTTGGTTAGATATTTCCTCATATCTGTCATTAACAACCACATAGTTAGTAATGGAATGGCTTGACCCTGATGGCTGGTGTTTCCTAAGCAAATCAACAGCCTTCACTCAGAGTTGATGTCATCATAGCTAGGTCATCAATAGAAATGCACTGCATTATTATTTCTTGGGCCATGAAGAGAAAACCACACTGGTAAGGTTGGCATCACTGACACTTGTAGTTTTTAAGATCCTGGAAAAAATTGAAAAGCATGTGGATAAAGACTTGCAAAGCAGGAGCTACCTAGGTGAGGGGCAGTATTGTTTTGAAGGGAAGAGATCATGCATAGCAGATCTTTTAAACTTATTTTGGTGAAACCTGATCTAGAAAAATGGGAATAGGCAATGAATTTTATGTTCTTGCACTGGAAAATGACATTTGATTTTTTTCTTCGTAGGAGGTTGATGAAAAGACTGTATTTTCAGGCATGCATAAGGAAGGGACAGCTTATTCATATCAATAATTACCTAAGTGAAAGGAAACACAACCCACCTCAGACGTGCCTTTTCATTTTGGATTAATGTTTCCAGTCATGTCCCAAAGTATTCATTTCTGGGGTTACTGCTACTTTTGGTGTGTTGGAATGACCTGCAAATGTAGCTTAAATCATACCAGAATGTGTTTATGGATGATGCTTAAAATAGGGAAAATGAAGGATTGGCCAGGATTGCAATAGCCCACAAGGAGACCTGCACAGTTCCCATATTTGTTTAGTTAAATGTTTAATGAAATTATACTTACTCAAATGCAAAGTGATGAATGTGGGACATAGTGACTTGAGGTGAAGCTATGACTTTCATCATTACACATTTACCTTAATGCATCCCATATTTATACTTTAGGTAATTGAGGTGTCTGTTCTGTTAAGATTGGATGTTTTGCTCGGAAACATTATCACATACTCATTGCTTATTATTGAACTTCAATCATTTTTATTGAAATTTGTTAAACTTTATTGCGGAAAATATACAAGCATAATTTAAGAATTATTTTTTGATGTTGCAGCATTTTGAGAGTCTAGTGAAGGACTTGTGCCTTATATCAGGAAAGTTCTGTGAGTTGAGGCAGCATTTAAGCACATCAGAGGGAGAAGAACTAAGGCAGAGCACTTTGTGTGTCCTGAGCATCTTCAAGCAGATATATTTACAGGCAAGTAATGTTTGTCCCTTTTTCATTTATTTAGTTCACATTCACAATGTGGTTTTATCATCTACCATACTTTTTCAAACTCCATAGTATTTCTCCAGTGTTGCTTTTTTCATCCCTTTATTTATTCACTTTACATGAACTCTTTAGGCATTTGGCAGCACCATTAATGAACAATATATGTTTAGATTTCTTGGAAGATGTTTTGAACAGAAGATAGAAGGAAGACTTATTTGGGATTCTTTAGAAGCTGACTGAAAGAGATAAGCATTTCATTGTGATATACTTGAAAACTTTAAGGCACTGGAGAAAAATAAGATAATGGGCCAGGTCATTAGGTCAGCCAGCAATAGTGTAGAGAAATTAGAAAGCATGAAATCAGCTTACAGTAAGGGGAAGAAGAAATTTTCAGATGGTGACATTTAACATTTACTGAAAGTTTAAGAATATGATGAATGTTTTGTAAGTGAAATGTTTGCCAGAGAGTTTAAAGAACTCTCTTAAAGAGATAGACGGGCAGTTTTTCGATTCTGTTGTTAATGGGGAATCATGGAGATACAAGTTCTTAGAATATGTACTTGATAATTTCCTATATCAAGTAAATATACACACTTGTTCATATCTTCAAACATAGTAGTAGTTTGTATATTGAAATTATTCACCAAGTAATGACCAGATATCCTACCAATTGCCCCTCTTAGCACATTTACATCCGAAAGTCTTTTCGGCGTGTCTGTCGATTAGTATGTAATCCAGTAATACCTCATTACCATATTCCCTACCCACTGAAGTATATTTATGTATGTCCCTCTTTTTAAACTGGGTATTCCCAGTCACCATTCCTTTTTCAGAACACTACTTCACAAACTTTTCACAATTTCCTGTCAAATCACTGAATTATCCTTGCCCTCCAGTTAACTGCCACAATACTGACTTGCATTTAAATCACCCATCACTGATATTCATTATTTCACATCTTAACTTATGGACAGCTGCAAAAGCAATAATCACCGACCTTTCATAATCCACTTTTGTTTTTACCCACATCAGTATGGGTCTTATTTCCCTACATTTTTTGACACATTCCCCCAACTCCTCTTTCAGGAGCAATGTTACCCCATCCTTAGTTCATACCTTTACACTAACCATTAATTTTACCCCAAGACATGAGGGAATTTAAGTATCTGGGAGCTGTTTTTAGTGAATTTGGTGATATGGAAGAAGAGATAAGGGAGAGACTGGTGCAAGGTAGAAGACTTATTGGGTCCCTTAATAGAATGATTTAGGGTAGAGGTGTAAGTATGGAAGTGAAGAGAGGATTAAGGGACGGGATAGTCCTTCCATCCCTGACCTATGCAGCTGAAACATGGATGTGGAATGAGCCACAGAGGTCAAGAATCCAGGCTGTGAAAATGAGCTATTTGAAAAGAGCATGGGGTGTGACTAGATGGAATGAGGAAAGAAATGAAAGGGTGTATGAGAGATGTGGTATGGCAAGGAATACAAAGGGAGTGAAGTGTGGAGTGGTAGAATGGGTGAAACATAAAACTTTGAGGTGTTTGGGCATGTGGAAAGAATGCAAGACTGGGAGTTTATAAGGAGAGTGTGTGATAGTACAATTAAAGAGGATGGTGTGAGTGGAAGACCACCTGTGACATGGGCAAAAAGGGTGGAGGAATACTGGAGTGAGAGAAACAGAGGAAGAATGTGTGGAATGGTGTATGAGCAGGAGGCATATAAGGACAAGGATAAGTGGAGACTTGGTGTGGTCTCCCATTAATGGAAGTTACTGAAGGGAACAGGCATCAGAGTTATACATAGATAGAAAGATAGATAGACATTCCTGAACCATTCTTCCCAGTTACTCTTGGGCTATTTTTCCCTCAGAGCCAGAGCATCCACTTTCATCAATGATACCACTAATCTGCCCTTCTCATTTTGCTTACATCTACACATATTTAAACACTGAATTATCCTTCTAACTATTTTATTTCTCTCTATAACTCTAGTAAAGTGGTATGTTTGAAAAATGATTATTTTAGCTTTAAAACTTGAGGCTGAAATTTAGGCTTTTACTAATTTATGCTAGTTTGTTTTCAGTTGATTGTTCTTAAGTTTCATATTTGATTGGTTGATGTACAGTAATATTATTATTATTACTATTATTATTATTATTAATTTTGTTGTTGTTGTTTTCGGTCATGTCATACACATTTTGCTTAATTTTTTCACTGATTTTTCCAGACTCTAGGCAAGGTTGCGATCTACTCACAGATTCAGAACATCAGTGATATTAGTTCACGACTCATTGCTACACTGAAAGGCCAGATCCCCACTACTTCTGTGACGTGCATCACTGACGTCTTGATCCTCAATTCATTACACCGAGTAAGTTACTATTTTGATGTGTCATCTATACAGGGATGCTTATTAGTCCTCTGAATTTGAATTTTGGGTTGCCTTTGCAGTTACTTCTCTTGCTTTTGGTATTCAATATGTGTTGATTCATTAAAGTACAAGATTCAGACGTTTACTGTATTTTAGATATTTAGGAAAATTTTGCGTGTCAACCATACTATAATTATGCAGGTGCCTTCCCTAATGTTAGGATGAAATAAACAAATATTTTCCATCAGATGCCTCAAGCAAAATTGCTTATTTCGTAGAGGATAGAAGTACATGGTATAGGAAACTAAAATGTAATTATGTATACTTTAAGCTTCAAGAGATTTAAAGAGTTAGCACCACCCATCACAGATACCTGTCTCTCCATATCCCTTGCTCAGTCATGCCCCTCCTCTTTTCTTTCCTTCTTGATTTATAATCTGTATATCTTTTGATAGTTTGTTATAATAACAGTTTAGCATATTACTCATATCCATTGTGTGAAAGTGAGACATGAACTTCTTACTTTGTCAGTTTGTATGCTAGGTGAGGCAGCAGTTGTTACCTGCATTTGTATGGAGGACGGAAAGAAAAGGATTTAAGTGCATGGGCTTAGAGCAAGAATGGAGGTAAGTAATGCGATAATGAGGTTTAAGGTAGGAAAGACTCCTGGAGTGGATGGAAGGACATCTGAACTGTTGAAGTTTGGAGAGGAAAGTATTTGATAAGTGATTTAGCATGGAAGTAGAAGGTTGATCATGAGGACTGAGTGAATGCTATTGTTGTTCCTTTATTCAAAGGAAAAGGTGTGATGGATGGATGTAGCAATTATAGGGGAGTAAACCTGTTTATACCTGGAAAATTGTATGCAAGAGTGTTGATTCATTGAGTGATTGAAGTAACTGAATGGAGAATACATGTAGCAAGGGGGTTTAACAAAAGATAGGGGATGTTGCAGCAAGAATGGCTGTGGAAAAGTATCTAGCAAAAGGTAAGAAGCTATGTGCATCTTTCATGGATCTTGAGAAAGAGTATGACAGAATCAAGTGGACTCTGTTATGGATTGTGATTAAGGATATATGTGATAGGAGGATAACCGGTGGATGGTGCGAAAGCTTTCTCTAGAGAAGCAAATGTATGTATAAGAGTGGATGGAGAGCTGAGTGAAAGTTCTGGTATACATGTAGGTTTGAGGCAGCCTGTGTAGTGTCACCATGGTTTTCTGACATATTTGTAGATGGAGTGAAAAGAGAGATGAAAGCAAATGGTTTTTAATCAGCCTTTCATTTTGTAAGCATCTGACATGATCATATTTGAAAAGACATTCATACAAACACCTGTCTTATGATTTCTTTTCATGACATATTCTCCTTACATCCACATCTTTTACTCTGATTAAATTCTCTCTTTCAATTTGTTCTCCATTTCCTGCATTAGTAAGGTAGTGCCTAGAACAGACGAAGAAGAGTCCTAATTCATTATCATCCCTTCTGTAGCTTTCATGTGTAATGCACTGAAATAACACAGGCTACTATCCACATCCAGGCCCCACTGACCTTTCAGTGGTTTCCCTGGCAACTTCATATGCAATGGGTCAGTCCACTGACAGCGCATTGCACCTTGTATATCAGATTGCTCCAGTTCACTCTATCCTATCCCATGCATGCCTTTAATCCACCTGCATTTTCAGGCCCCAAGCACTCAAAATCTTTTTCCACTCTCCTTCCATCTCCAATTTGGTTTTCCCCTTTCCTTGTCCCCTCCATTTCTAACTCAAATCCTCTTTGCCAACTTCTCACTCATTTTTTCAATGTATCCACACCATTTCAGTGCACCGTCTTGAGCTGTCTACCATCCTCTTCTTATTAGAACATTTCTCTTACTTTATTAGTAGTTACTTGATCACCCTTCCTCACACAGGATATTGTCCTCATACATTTAGTTGTTTGGGTCAGAGGGGTTTGGTGCTGTTGCAGAAAAAGTGCTGAGTGTATTGAGATGAGACTGTATTGGAAGTATTTTATCTCATTGTGAAAGTTTTGAATATTTGTGGTTTTTAGGCAGCCATTGATTGTTTTAATACCCTTTTGTGTGTTTTCCAGCTTTATTATATTTCCTTGTGACAGTTGTATGACCAGACAGTTAAGTCATAGTGTAGGGTGGAGCAGGCCATATGTTTTTAAGAGAATAATAAGGAATTCTTTGTCTTGTCCAAATCTAGTACTGGTATGAAGTCTGAGGGCTTTTAATCAGTTCATGGACTTCATAATTGTGTTCATGTTATGGAGAGTATATATTGTGTCTTCTGTGATGTCTGGTACAGTTTGAGTTGTGTTTTGTAGGAATGGTTGACTTTAATAATTAAGGTTATAGGAGATCACAGGTTAGATTCATGTAGTTGGGGATTTAGAGGGTATTGCTGAATATCTGTGTGAATGCAGACATTCCTTTTTGAATGAGCAAATGTTTTAATCGCATGATGTAGTGTTGTTTTTCATTGCTTGATTGGTGTTAAGGTTCTGTGATTTGATTGTGAGGTCATCTGCATATGAGAGGACTTTCACATTGTTGTCTATAGGAGGTGACAAAAGGTCATGGAGTAAGAGACAGAAGACTGCCTATGAATGTGTGTTGGTTTTAAAGGTTCAGAACTGCAGTTTCTAAATTTACTTCTTAGGAAAAGGGGGTCTGATAGGTGTACCAACTCATGAAGGTCATTGATATCACATGTGATAATGCCTGTGGCCTTCCTTATTTGTACTCCAAAGAGAGAAATTTCTTTATTTTGTATTTACAGGTGAAGCATATTTCTGTTAACTATGAAGGATATGAAGATAATTTTGACTAAAATTTAAGCTAGCCAAGATATTTCTGCTTTCAGTTTCAGGAAAAGCTGATGGGATATGGCATTTTAGAGCAGTTTTTACTAGATTCTGTGTGTGTAGACATGATATCACTACCTAGACTGCTACTAGAGAAGGGCTACATTGAGTCTTTCTTCAGGTGAGAAAGACATTTTTGTATATGTTTTGGAATTGATGTAATGGAATGAGGTAAAGACCTTTGCTAAGAACCTTGGAATGCCTCACTGAATGTTGTTCTTACTCTATGTATTTCACATTTAGATTTGATGTCCACACTAAATGTGCACATGTGCCATTTCTATCTGTAGCATATGAACTTGCATTCACGGTAAGATAAGCTGAATGTGCATGTTAGGACAGTAATGGGAAATAAGTATCTGACATTTATGGCATCACCTAGCATCATACCAAGTATGATGGGCCCATTAGTAGTATGTCAGCTTACAAGATGTAGTCAGATGTGACTGCAACTAGATAAATATTATAATACTAATGAATATAACTTATGAGTAGCCTGTCCAAGACTTTTTGTTCATTATTTTAGGTACAGATGTATATCAAAGGAGGATCGAAAAATGTTCCATGAATAGAAATGTGCCATTCTGAAAGTTTACCTGTATTGCATTTGCTTTGTTGCCAAGCTAGATCTCCACACTGTCATTTATTCAGTAGTGACTTGATTTCCTGTGACTTTTTGAACTATATGTGGGCTGTGCTTTTGTCAACGCTTAGGACAAAATACATTTCAAAGAAACAAGATGATGTTTTGTTACAGATTTTTGTCCTGATTGTTTCATGATGAAAGACTGTTGTCACAGTGTGAAAGGTCCTGATGTGATGTGTCTTTAGTCACAGTTGATTCATCTAGGTTAACCAAGGTAATGCAGAGCATCTTACTGATTGTGTATCATTTGCTTCAGTGCAGAGGTGTATGAGTTAGATTGCTTTTGCACTGTAGGAGTTTTTTGTTAAATTAGATGACATGGAAGAGATTTACATGTTTTCTTGCATGTGTGCCTTTCTGCTAGCACATTAGCCAAACCAAGTCTCAGCTGTTGAAGTAAATTGAAATTATATTTTGCTACAGTAAACCCCCATTCTGAGAGACTAATTAGGTGAAGGATGGTCCATTAGAAGCCAAATTTTCTTACATCTCAAATTTTACCAAGGAACATTAGTAAATGAAATATTAACATATGTATTGGAGACTTGCCATATTCCTCAGAGGATGAAGGTGTTAAGGGAGTAGCAAAGACTACTCTAAATCTGAAGGAAACAGTTCCAGCATCATCTGGAGTCACCTGATTCCTTTCCTGGTCAGAAGTGGTACATTCATGAGGCACAAACTACTTTTCCCATTCCCCTGATACTCGATCATGGTCAGCTCTTCAACAGTACTAAGGTGTTTCCTGGCTTTCTTAGCACATGCGAGCTTGATTAGCATTCACTTTTTCGTCTTGGCCTTTAAAAAAAAAATGATATGTGTGGTGTGCTCATAGCTGTCATTTTGCAGGTCGTCAGTGAACACTCATAAATACTGGAAAGTAATGGTACAAAATCTGAAGGAAACGAAGGATATTGATCTGACATCTGTCGAAGCTCTGTTGCACATAGTCACCAATTTCCAGGTATGTATGAGCAAAATTTTAAAAATAGATAAAGATGAAACATGTTTTTATCTCCACTGTTTGTCTATAGTGGAAAAAGTCCCATTTTATTTTTTGAAATTTTGGTTAGCAATAGTTGACTTAAAGGTAATATCAGCTTGCTTTCACCACCTGTTCTCATTTTATCAAACCACTTTCTCGCTTCACATACATTCATGTCCAAAACATCCTGCATCTGCCACTGTATCATTGAACACATTGAGCAGTCCTTAATACTCATTCTTCCTCCTTTTAACCACATTTTTGTCTGTTGCACATTCCGCATTTGCCCCCTTCACTGATGTTCCTGTTTGTTTTCTTGTTTTCCTCACACTAGTAACTTCCTTGCATCATTTCTGATTTGAGCCTTTTCTTCATACTATATATTGTCCTGACATTTCATTTTCAACACATCCCACCTTTCCTGTACTTTTTATCTTGTGCCCACATCTTGCCTCCATGCATTGCCAATGGGACTACTGTATCTTCAGACTTATCCATTTTTTTCTCATATAATGACCTCTCTTTACATACATTTTTTAGTGCATCCAAGACTTAAGACCCATCACCTACACTCTAAGGCTCACTTCAGCACCTTTGGTTTCAATTGGTGCCATGTACACTCTCAGTTATATTAGACTCTCTACTTCCTCCAGGTTCACTCCATTCAATCCACGAAACCCCTCTTTAGAAAGATATCTCCATGTGGAGTAAGGGACTTCTTCTTTTAGCTCATCCTAGGCTGTATGCTAAAACACATGATATGAGGAAGGTGATCTCCACCTCAGCATTTCTGAGAAACCTTTTGCTTGTGGAAATCAAAAGAGGGGCCTGTGGCACTCATCCACTTCTTTTGTTACACAGTACCTTACTTTAGGCATCTTATCTGAAAGTTTTCCTTGAAACCTTCCTCCCTCATGTTGGTATTCTATCATGCTCATGGGACAGACAATAGCAGAGAGATATGTAGGTTTTGGAGGTTCAAAAACCTTTTCTCTCCAAGGCTGTGA
>JAUTXX010391514.1:0-13118 GCA_032273605.1 Panulirus laevicauda
TTTTTTTCTAAAAAAGGGTCAAAAATTGGGGTGCGGTTAATACACAGGTGCGGTTTATACAACGTTAATTACGGTATTAAGAGACAAGCTGTTTATTGACAAATATCAGATCAGCTTTCAAGAAAATGGATAAGGAATTATTTAGCAAGCTATTCATATCCCACATTAAGCCAAAACTAGAATATGCTTCTAAGGTTTGGTCACTGCACCTAAAGAAGAACAAAGAGCTCACAGAGAAGTTCCACGGGAGGGTAACAAAGATGGTATCAAAATTAAGAGAGCTAAACTAAAGGAAAATGCTGGAGGTTTTAAGTCTACCCATCTTGGAAGTGAGAAGAGTGAGGGATCACCTGATCACAACCTCTAAATTCTTAAAAGAAATCAATTATGCGAGCATTTCTTCAAGTGATGTGATGATAGAGCAACCAAATGACATAACATGAAATTACTAAATCTTTTTCAACAAGGATGTAAAGAAATACTATCACATTACAGGGACCTCTTAATTCAAATTTAAATGTGAATAATGGATATCAGGTATTTTGTAATTAATAGGACAAAACCAAATATTATACGAGTAAAAACCTACAGTATACACATACCAGGAAATATAAAACACTACAACATACATACATACTGTACAATGAATTCCATTAACAAAAACAGAAAATAACAAACCTTAAATCCTGGTGCAGTCTTCTCTTCATGGAAAATGTATGTTCTCGAAGACATTCTCTCACTATAAAATTTGGTCTTGTCCACATTAAAAATCTACTTAGGAGAATAGCTGCATTCCTTAATAATGGTTTTGAGGGTTCCTGGGAAAATTTTGGCAGCAACGACATCACCAGAGGTAATCTCACCAGTTATCTTGAGATAATTGCAGCATTTCCTAAAATTCATGAACCAACCAGGTCTTGCTTGAAATATCTTTGCTGTTCCTTCTTCTGCTGCCTAGTCATCATATATACTTTGGGCCTCTGCTTGTATCACATGCATGTTAACAGGAATATTTTCATGAGTTTGGTGTTCAATCCAACTGCTCAACATTTGTTTCATTCTCTCCACAATCTTAGTTCTGGAATACAAGATCTTAGACGCAATGATTTTGTTGCACTCTTGCTGATCTTCTCTGTACTAACATGAATAGTCTGTAAAGTTGATTCACTAAGTCCAAGGGCACGCTTAATACCATCCGTTCATTCATCTCCCCCATAACTTTTGAGCACAACCATCTTAATGTCAGTGATGATGGCCTTACACTTTTTAGTATCCATGGTACCAGGATAACTTAAAAGATGCTTGTTGGCATGGTGTAATGGGCAACACACATGCAATATATAGTATACTGCAGCACAAAATACTAGTAACACTCTGTGACTATAGACTGTATCTACACATGTACATGTGCTTCTTGCATGGTGCTGGTGACACCTCACCACCATGCTGGCAGCCCATTGATAATCATGTTAGACCAAACTTAAGTCCATGTAAATTAAAATAAGGTGTTAATGATCAATGTACATTAATGTGAAAATGGCATAAATCAAATACATGTAAACTGAGAGTACCTGTATAAGAGAGGTGGATGAATGGAACAGAATGGTCAATGCAGACTACACATAAATATACGAGTTTGTGTGATAGCAGAGAATGTTTGAGAGATGGTGTCCAGTGAGTGTAAATACATTATGTAATTACACACACCTCTTATATTTCTACAAGAGAGTGAAGCTGGGTGGACTGTTTACACCTGGACTGCCAGAAAGCACTCGACATTGTACCATTTACAAGGCTGAGTAAGAAGCAAGATCATAAAAAAGGAATAAAGGGGAATCTCCTTTGATGGACAGATTATCTCAGTGGGAGGGAACAAAGGGCACTTGTCAGAGGAGCCTTCTCCACATAAGGGCCACATGGTTCTCTTCTAGAATCATTGCTCTTGATCTATGTTAATGCCTTGCCAGGAGGTATGGACTCCTAAATGAATTTGTTTACAGATGATATAAAAGTCATTAGGGTAGTGAAAAGCAAGGACTGTATCAACTCACAAGAGAACCTAAACAGACTTCAAAATTGGTCTGATGCATGGCTGATGAAATTCAGCCTGAGCAAATGTCAAGTAAAGCAGATGGGAAAGAGCAAAAGAAGGCCTCGATATGATTATCATTAAGCAAAAAGTAACCAATCGCTCTCATAAATGTATCTATTCTAATGGCACCTCCCCCTTCAGCAGCCCCTTCTAAGTGTACATACTGGCACCTGAACAAAGCTGACTGGAATAGCTTATGTAACTTCTTTTCTGACTTTCCTTAGGTAAATTACTGTCTCTAATATGCTGATGCCAAATGTTTATCAGAGGTTATTCTAGTGGGAATGTGAGCATTTATCCCCTCTTCCTCCAAGGCCATTCAGACAAGGGATCAAGTATTTTGGGCTTGGAAAAACTCTCCTTCCTCTGGCTCTCATTCAGATTATATACTGCCAGTAATCACTGCAAGCACGTTATCCATGGAGGCAAGTGCTTCTTTATGCAAAGGAAGTGCAATAACCTCACCTAATCATCCACTGATAGGTTTTTCTGGTCTTTAGCTAAGGGCCCCTCCAACAAATTTTGTCACTCTACCTTTCCCTCACTTTTCCATTCTGACAGTACTAGAGCTGTCTCTCTCATTAACAAAGCAACTCTCTTTGATTCCCGTACCTCTTATAACTCAACTTTGGATGACTCAACATTCCTTCACCCCCGATGCTCCTCTTACTAATCCAAAGCTTCTTCCCTTAAACTCTTTTCAGACTGTCCAAAAAGTGCTTGTTTCTCTGGACACAAGCAAGGCTTATGGTCCTGATCGCATCCATCCCTGTGTACTGAAAGAGAGTGCCTCTGAACTTACACCTTTGCTTGTGCATCTGCTCCGTTTCTGTTTGAAAACCAAAACTTTTTCTTCTCCGAGGAAACATGCTTCAATACATCCCATTCCTAAGAAGAGTGACCATTCTGACCCCTCTAATATTGTCCTGTTGCTTTCACATCTACCATTTCCAAAGTCTTTGGATCCATCCTCAACTCCCATATCCTTAAACACCTCAAAAATCACAGTATTCTCCCTCATCATCAGTATGGCTTCCATTAGGTGAGATCCACTATTGATATTCTTTCCTATTTAACTAATGTCTGGCCATCATCCCTGAAAGATTCTGAGGAGCCATATGTAGTTACGCTTGACATATCTGAGGCTTCTGACAGGGTGTGGCATCAGGGTCTCATATCTAAACTCCCCTCTTTTGACTTCCCACCCTCACTTTGGTCCTTCACATCTAGCTTCCTCTCAAGCTGATCTATCTTTGCGGTTGTTGATGAATCAACCTTCCCTTTTTCTCTATCAACAGCAGTGTCCCTCAAGGTTCTGCCCTATCATATACTGACGACTCAACACTGGATTCATCCACATCCTTCAAATCTGCTCTCTCTTCTCTCACTCGATCTGCATCTCATCTTGACACAGCTTCCTCACTAAACTCAGACTTGGAAAAGATATCTCAGTGGGGTACACAAATTCTTGTTAAGTTTAATGCCTCCATGACCCAATTTCTACCCATCTCTCCATTGAAAACTCCTTAATACTCTTGTCCCTCCTTTGACAGTTCTCTAATTCCACCTCTTGACTCAATGAACATATTGGTATTACTGCAACATCCACTCTCTCTTGGAAAATCTACATTATGCAAATAGCTAAGTCTGCTTTAAAGAAACTGGGTGTCCTGTTTAGATGTTGAAACTTCTTTTCTTCTGAAGAGCTGCTCCATTATAAAAGAGATTGATTCATCCTTGTATGGAGTACTGCTCTTACATTTGGGTTGGTTCTAGCTCTGTATCCTTAGTTGTGAGAGTACTGCTCTTACATTTGGGTTGGTTCAAGGTCTGTATCCTTACTTGTGAGGTGAGTTGAAAGTGGTCCACCTTATAAACTGTTCCAGGGTAACTTCCAAACTTGACCCCCTTGCCCTATCCAACAATGTTGGTTCACTTTCCCCCTACTATAGGAATAATGTTGGTTTTTGCTCCCAAGAGCTGGCTACTTGTGTGCCCTCTCACCACTAGCTAGACTATGCAATTCTCGGCAAGCTGCTGCACCACATGATTATCAAGTGACAATTAGTGTCTCAAGGGTGGGCTGTTTTGATACCTGCTTCTTTCCCTACAAATTGATGCTTTAGAACTTTTTACCTTCTCATGTCTTTCCCAGTAACTATGACCTGGCACATTTCAAAAGACGTCTTTCACTTTCTCAAAATTTCGTAAATACTTTCCCTTGTCTTTACTTTTCCCATTTCATAATTCTCCTTATTTCAATTAAGGCCCGACCCCTTCTTTTTATGTTGAAGGCTCCAATTATGGACATAAAAAAAAGTCCCACATCAGGAGTATAGCTAAGACAAATTGTTTGCTGGCAAATATCATAGTAGCTTTCAAGAGTAAGTTTAAGGAAATACTTAGCAAGCTGTTCATATCCTACAAGAGGCCAAAACTAGAAACTGCTTCTCAAGTTTGGTCAGCGCACCTGAAGCACATAGAGATAATAGAGAAGGGCCAGAGTAGGGCAACAAAAATGATACCACAATTAAGAGAGCGTGATTACATGGAAAGCTTAAAGGCTTTAAAGTTGTCCCCTTTGGAGAATCTGCTTAAAACCTTCATGTGGTTTATTTAGTGTATCTACACATATCTTTAGCACACATGACAGAGTTATATCAGGATCATAAGCCTTCTATAGGTCAACTTCTTTTAGTATTCTGCTGTATCTCATCTGGATATCACAATGATTTTCAAAACCTCCTCCCCATTCCATCTCAATGGTTTTGGGTTTATAGAATCTTCCGATGCGAAAACACTTTTAAAATTGTTTTTCTATTCCTCACAATCTTTACAACATCCTCAACAATTTTTCTCTCTGAACCCCTTTACCTGATAAGCTGCACACTGACTAACAACTGACTCTTGCTGAACTTATAAAGAAGTTTTGGATCTTCTCTTGCACTGTCCACAATATTCTCTTCCAAGGTTTCTTTGTTCCTCTTTTCTTATCCTTCTATATGTGTCCTGTGCTCTCTTATACCTAACAGATGCTAGCTGGGTAGAGTGGTGTCTATATCTTTACCACCGCACATCTTGAAGTATCTTTGCTTTACGACATCTTTTATTAAACCATTCCTTCCTCTTTCTTACCATTCCCTCTCTACTTGTAGCTTGAGGTATCCATGCCTTTACTTCTTCATTGTGAATTTCACAGAATTTCTCATCACTGAACTCAATAACTCAGTTTGCATAACCATAAAAATTGTTATGCTTGTGTAATTTCTGCTATCATATCCCTTCTTTATGTCTGTCTCACCTCTGCTATTTTAACGTACTCTTTTACCATATACTCAAACTGAACATTACATAGTCACTTCTAACAATTTTTTTAGTATATACAATGTTCTAAAACTCCATGCAATTAAGTATTGAGATAAGATCTTGCAATGATGGGGTATCAGTCTCTGTCATCCTTCAGTCCCCTGTGACATGGTGCAGAAAATTTTCCAGTATGCACTCTAAATACTTATGTCTTCATGACTTCCTGTCACTATGATAAACTAAAGTCCCCAACTCAATTCCCTCTATAATTGAGATCCCCCATTACTGGTACCTTTCCATCTCTAAGATGTTAGTGTTTCACTGCTTCATGTACCATCCTAATTGTTCCTTCATTGTTATGATTGCATATCAATTCCAGATCACTGCAATTCTATGGAGGATTATAAAATAATAACACCATTATATTCTTTTCCCTATGGTTATTGTTCATATTAGGTATTGTCTGAATGAGCCATCTTCAACTGTCTCTTGAAACTTCAAGGTATCTTTCGTTAAGAAGGCTAATCCTCCCCACTCCTTTGCCTGCCCTCTCCTTTCTTGCTATCATGTACTCCTTTGGAAAGAACAAGTAAGCTTAGTTTCTAGGACTTCAATAATGTCAGGTACACTCTTCCCTATATGATCCTTGAATTCCAGCTCTCTACGACTAACTGTTAATCCATCAATATATGAATACATTATTTACAACTAATTGTTAATCGATCAATATATGAATACATTATTTACAACTAATTGTTAATCGATCAATATATGAATACAATATTTTCAGTCTGACATTACTCCTACTCTCTCTGCAGTTTTAGTGGGGTTTCCCCATCCTCTTGCCATCTGTGGAGTTTCCAGTTATTTGCTTGCAGATTGTACTCTTTGCTTTTCTCCCTCTATTCCTCTGTCAAATTTGATGAATATTCCACCAAATTCCACCATGCCCTTAAGATTCTCAGCTTTTCTGTGGAACTCTAAGAGTGATGACTCACAATTTAAATGTAAGTGTAACTAGCCATCCCCTGATATGGTTATAACGACCAATTCTTCTCCTTTCCTCTATCACAGAAATCACATATAGAAGTCCCACAGCCTCCATTAATCTTTTAATGAGCATTTCCTCTGTTTTTCTTTCTTCGATATCTGGCATATGACTTTCTTCACAAAAAGAAAAAATTTATCTATATCTTTAACGTCTGTTCCCTTCTGGAACTCCCTCAAAGGGGTGGTCACGACAACAGAATCTTCATAACTAGTGAACTCCAGTGCCACTTCTCAGCCTTTGATGTCTCATCCTTAACAGGTCACAGTAAGTTTCCTCTCCCAAATCATGCTGACACCCATTGGCTGAACCTGGCAAGTTTCCTCTCCCACACCATACTGACATCCACCACTTGAACCTAGCAAGTTTCCTCTTCCAAACCATATTGACACCCACCAGCTGAACCTGAGAAGCTTCCACTCTCAAATCCATAAAATATCAAAAAATTTGGCACACTGAAACTAAATATACAATGCATATACTACTCAAGAGACCCCTTCATATTCTGCTCTCCCTCCATCTCCACCATCACCACTTGTATATAACAGGCTACTTGAGCTGTAAGTGGACACCCTAAAATCTTGGGAGAAACAGGAATCACTGCCTGGACCTCTTCCCTACTGTGCGTGTGTGTGTGTGTGTGTGTGTGTGTGTGTGTGTGTGTGTGTGTGTGTGTGTGTAGTCATTACATAATGTAATCATCTAACTGTACTGTACAGCGACAGTGAGTCTTACACTTATGGGGCCTCATCTCTTGAACACTCTCTACTATGATATGACCTCTTAAATCTATATATGCTGTTTGCATTAACCATGTCTTTAGTCAATCTGTTCCATCCAACACATTAACAGTATAACGGTATGATAATATGTTCATTACTTAATTTCATGTTATGTCCTTTGGTTGCTCTATCTCTACATCTCTCAAAGAACTGTCTACTTTTCACATCATCAATCTCTTAAAAACTAAAAGGTTGTGATCAGGTCACTCCTCACTCTTCTATCTTCCAAGATGGGTAGATTCAAAGCCTCCAGGCTTTCCCTGTAACTCAGCTCTCCTAACTCTGGTACCATTTTTGTTGCTCTCTTCTGGACATTCTCTCAAGAGTTCTTTGTTTTTCTTTAGGTGTGGTGACCATCTGAGAAACGTTTTCTAGTTTAAGCCTTATGAAGGATATGAATAGCTTGCTAAATATTTCTGTATCCACATACTTGAAAGCTATTCTGATACTTGCCAGCAGACAGTTCGTCTCCTAACTATTCTCCTAATGTTCATGTGACTCTGGTAACAGGTCATGGATGATGTCTACAAAATCCTGAAGCCTATTTTCTATTACATAATAATCATACTAAAGTCATCTATCACTTTGTTCCATCCTTGCTTCTTTACATTTGCTAGAGTTATATTTCATCAACTATGCTTCAAACCAATTTGGAGTCCTTTTACGTCCCCTTGTAAGCTGATGCAATCCTCCTCACTTTCACTTCCCTTATTACCTCTGCATCACCAGCAAACATATTCAAGTAAGATATTCAAGCAAGTCATTAGCACAGATCTAGGAGAGTAATGGTCCCAGAACTGAACCTCATGGCACTCCACTGGTCATCTTAATCCATGTGGAAAAGGCTCCACTAACACGTGTCCTTTGTTCCCTCTAAATATGAGGTAATCTCCTATCCATCGTACAGTTTTATCCCTTATTCCTGTCTGATGAAAAGTCTCTACTAACATGTGTCCTTTGTTCCCTCCCATTTAGGTAATCTTCTATCCATCATAGAGTTTTCTCCCATGCAGTACAGTGCTAAATGCCATCAGGCAGTCAGAGATAATTTACTCACTCTTTTCTTCTTCCAAGATTGAACTCACTCTCTCATAGAACTCTAAGAGGTTAGTTTCACATGACCTTTCCCTAAACCCCTGCTGTCTTTCATTTAGAAAATTTCTCCTCTGTAGAAAGTCGTCCATTTGCTTTCACTTAATCTTTTCCTGAACCTTACATACCATGCTTGTTAGTGACACCTGCCTCTAGTTCAGTGCCTGTTCCTAGTCTTCTATAATACATAAAGGAGAGATGTTTGCCCTTTTCTGATACCTTGGCACTGTGCCTCTCTCTGGTGACATCTTGAACAGAAGTTCAAATGGTTTATCCAGCATAACAGTACACATCTTTAGCACACATGGTGAAATTTAATCAGGACCATGAACCTTCTACTTCTACTTTTAGTGCTCTTTTAATATTTTTCAAGATCTCTCAATTTCCAAAACCTTCTCTCCATTCTATTTCAATTGTGCTGGGGCTATAGTGCATTCCAGTGTAATAACACTTTTAAACTTGTTATTCAGTTCCTTACATATCCTTACATTATCCACTACAATTCAGAGAAATTGAAGTTAAAGTTTTGGATTTTCAGTTACTTTGTCCAAATCATTTAGTAAAGTTTCTTAGTTCCTCCTTTATCTTGCTATACTTGTTCTGTGCTCCCTTATACTTTGCAAATGCAGACTGGTACATGTCACACGAACATGTCCCTGTCCATACATCTGAATGTGATTCTTATATTTGCCAGAAGACAGATAGTGTCTCAATTCTCTTAATGTGTAGCTCAGGTAATTAGTTAAGCATAACGTTGACCCCTGTAACTCTCATCTGCAGATTCCTGCAACTGATTGCCAGCTCAGCAATAACCACATCACAGCCTTCCTTTTTTTTCCCTATTCTCATCACCTTGCACTTAAGTGGATTGAAACTCATCATCCATTTACCTGACCAACTATGGATGTTGTTCAGGCTCCCCTGTAGAATGATGCATTTATCATCATTCTTTACTTCCCTTATGATCTTGGCATCATCCATAAACATGTTTAGATATGATTCCAGTCCACCAAGCAAGTCATTTCCACACACTAACAATGGCAATGGGCCCAAGACCAAGCCCTGTGTCACTATCTATCATCTATATCTCTGATACCTGTTCCACTTGAAACTCCCTCAAAGGGGGGATCACACCACTTGTAATCCCATCCCATTTTGAGGAGAATCTCTTACCTGTGATCTTTGCTTCCTTCCAACAAAGGAGCCTAGCCCTTATGCATCCCATAGATCTAGCTTTCTTAGTCAATCGCCAATGAAGAATCACATCGAAAACTTTCTGGTAGCTCAAGAACACAGTTTAAGATGGAGCTCACTCTGTCATTGAAGACTATAGGATTAATTATGCATGACCTCCTTTCCCTGATATCATGCTGTCTCTGAGCAGGAAAGTTTCTCCTTTGCAAATGTGTCATTCATTTACTTTCTGATTATCTTTCCCAATGTTTTGCAAACTACACTTGTTAGTGAGACTGGCTTGTAGTGCAGTGCAGTTTCTAGATTTCTTTTCTTAAATACTAGCAAAACTTTGCCTACTTCCACATCTTTGGAAGTACACCATCCAAGAATGAATTACTGAACATTGTTGCTAGTAGCCTAATACGTGCCTCTACACATTCTTTCTGCATGTAAGGGCAGACTTCATTAGGAGCATGTGCTATATATGAGTCAAGTTGTTTTAATAGCCTGATTTATGTCACTTCTGTTCACTATTATATTTTCAAAGGCTTCATCCCAAACTTGGCAATGCTGGTGTATTATTGTCCTCAACAGTGTTATCACTTTTAAACTTATTCAATTCCTCACATATTTCCTCATCATCCTCGTGAATTCTTCCCTCAGAGTCCCTCAGCCTGATTAGTTACTCTTTCACCAAGTTTGTTCCTAATAAACCTAATGCAAAAGTTTTGGTCAGTCCTTTGCTTTTTCCAAAATGCTTTTTTCAAAATCTCTTTGCTCCTCCCTCCTTACTTTGCAAGACTCTTTCCTTGCTCTCCTGTATCTTTCATATGTTGGCTGCATGAAGTGTGTGTGTGTGTGTGTGTGTGTGTGTGTGTGTGTGTTATTCAACCAATAAGTACAAATAAACAGATACATGTATTTTTTGGTGTAATACATGTAAATAATCATTTCAGAGACACACATACATAGTCTTTTTACTGAGCAGCACAACTTGTGAATACGACTCTTGGGCTCATGAAGGAAATTTGAGCCAATAAGCTGATTAACATTAAATACCACTTTACCAATATTTCTCTTAGCTATCTCACAGGAAAAAAGAGGGATATCAATTAAGTGGAATCTAAGGACTCAGGCAGCAAATCTTGTTAAAGGCATAATTAGAATGGAGTCTAATTTATATTTTGAAGCTCTTAAATCCTTTTTTAAATGGCAAGTACAAGAAAATGTTACTAATTATCATTGAGGTGTAATGCTTTCTATTTCAGTAATACAGTATATCAGAAAATAAGTTATTTGTTTCTCATTCACATAGTGGGAAATAATATTTACAAGTGCTTTCAGCGTAAAAAAACTGTGGAACAAGAGATTTATTCATCACTGTTTACCAACTGAATTAATAATCCTTATATCTTATGTATATCTTGCAAAATACTTGCAATGAACATGAGTGTATGGAAGTCAACTTTTCAGAGTCTACTTAACTATGCTGGGTGAATTGTGGTTGACGGTAGCCACGAGGATCAGTAGGGCTGTGTTCGACAATGAACTTCCTATATATTACCTACCCTCTGTCTGAAAGGTACAGGTTCATTAAGAGAGCTCATTGCTCTTTGCCAATCTGTAAGATTTCTATCAACTTTCTTCTACTAATGTAGATGTCGAACACAGCTAAAGACTGCAATGAGAGTGGCCACACTGACTCAATTGTGTGAAAATAGGTTTTGGGAAGGACAAGTAACTACAGAGAAAAGTAAAGAACTATGATAAATCAATAGAGGCAGATTTGTATACACTGCTGAGGAGCAAATGTTGGCAATTGTTGTCAAGATAAGAAACAAGAGCAAATGTATAATGTTAGCAGTTGTCAAGATAAGAAACAAAAGTAAATATATAATGTTGGCAGTGGTCAAGATGAGAAACAAGAGTGAATGTATAATGTTGGCAGCTGTTGTCAAAATTAGAAACAACAGTAAATGTATAATGTTGGCAGCTGTTGTTAAAAAGCAAAAGTAAATATATAGGGTTGGCAGTTGCTGTCAAGATAAGAAACAAGAGTAAATGTATAATGTTGGCAGTCAAGATAAAAAACAAAAGTAAATTCATAATGTTGACAGTTGTTGTCAAGATAAGAAACAAGAATAAATATATAATGTTGGCAGTTGCTGTCAAGATAAGAAACGAATAAATGTATAATGTTGGCAATCATCAAGATAAGAAATGAGCTAATGCATAATGTTGGCAGTTGTCATGATAAAAACAAGAGTAATTGTATAAAGCTGGCAATTGCTGTCAAGAAACATGAAAGAATGTATAATGTTGGCAGTTGTCAAGATTAGAAAGAAGAATAATTGCACAACTTTGGCAGATTTTGTCAACATAAGAAACAAGAATAAGTGTATAATGTTGGCAGTCATCTCAATAAAAAACAAGAGTAAATGTTTTATATTGGCAGTTGCTGTTAAGATAAGAAACAAGAGAAGAAACAGCCTGTCTTCATTCTCTATACCTTAGAACTCATTTCTACAAGCAGGCTCCTGTAAATAACACATAAAAAAGTAAATAAATAATGTAAATATTCACATTCAGACACTTCCCGAAATGAAAAATAATTTAGAGCACTAATCGTGATGATGCAGAAGTAGATCACAAGATTCAAAAATTTTTCTGTCATGTGTCATTTACCTTATATTGAAAATTTTCATCATCATTTCTAAGGTTTCTCACAATGTTGTTCAAGTAACAAAACATGAAATACATTTCATTTCTAATAAGTATCTCAAGAAGTTGCACTTGCTTTACACGAAATAACTTTCTACACTAGTCATTCTAACTTCTTTCTAAGTGAATCACAGGTCTTACATCACGGCCCAAACTCCTAATCACACCACCTGGCCACTACACACTGATACCTGATTTGGGGTGGAAAATCAATTCCCATCTGCAGCTGGCTGGCAAAGGATAGTAACAATGCTCAAGCAGTGGCTTCAGGAACATGGGCCATAATGCTTACTATCCTGGCAGCGTGAACTCAAGTAATGCTGGAGGTGCACTGACTCAAGTATTGCTGGCACTCATTATGGAATTCATTGTTAGCTCTCTTTTCACGCTTTTCTGGGAATGAACTCATTTCCCACATGATTTTTCTAACCATGGAATTCCACAACAGAGACAGGTGAATGATGGATCACATGATTTGCCTAGTTCATACTAGTTAATCATGTCTGTACAGAGTTGTTTTGTTGGCAAACAACTACTTGAAATGTGTTTAACTGAAATAATGAGATGGGAGTTTGGCCCATAGAGTGTGGACAACGTGATTCTTCTTGAATTCCTCCCATTCTTCAGAAGGACAATGCAGTCATTAACAAGAATTCCTAACTCCAGGCCTGAAAAGGTAAAAATTATATAAATCTTACAAGATAAAGATAAAAGTGAAACAACAATAAACAAGCACATGTCATATGAAAATGAAGAAAAGTAGATTAAGATATATCTTAATTGATTATCACTGGGATCACAAACAATGCTGCATGACCAAAAATATAACCCTGGGGATAGGGGAGAAAGAATACTTCCCACGTATTCCCTGCGTGTCGTAGAAGGCGACTAAAAGGGAAGG